>VDFB02268582.1:91996-166586 GCA_007258455.2 Sequoia sempervirens
TATATTTGAGCCAAAGTGTTTGAAATTTTGAGGATGATAGTGAATATTTGTTTTTGGATCATTTTGAAACCAAGCAAAGTGTTAAACTGACTCACAATCATTTAAAACCCTAGGATAGAAATGGCCATATTTGTTGAGTCCCCACTAGGATTTCTCCAAACACTAGACAATGCGAACAATTAGAGATTTGGTGACAATGGCTCCCCTCCACGACACACACTTCTTGAGACTACCAAATCTCAAAATCCTTAAAATCCAGAGATTAAAAGGAATTTTTTTGTTTCTACAATTGAATAGTACAAATGTGGTTTGGCTTCAGAACAACTATTCTTGCACCAACAAATATTTTAGTATTTTGGCTTGCTAAACAAATGGTTTGTAGTAAGGGTAATCGGGGACAAGGCACCTTGCGAGCATCGAGCAATCCACTGAAGGCTTTAATCAATCCTACTAGGGGCTCTTATACTTTTTATAGCAGTACCACGTTCTGAAAGACACTGTACAACTAAGGCCTACATATCATGAGGACTTGGTAGTTTAGTCTTATCCATTGATATACCGGCCCAAGTGAAAAACCAGTTGGAGTCACCTTTGAATTGTTCTTAGGAAATCCCCTCTAAAGATAACAAAAGCGAGGGAGTACACTTGTAGTTCAACCACCTAGTTCGCGTAAAGTGCAAGGAGGGAACACACACAATGTCTCTTTCTCACACTAGCATGGTTGTTCAATTTTAAGCCCAATTGAATTATGTGGATGATCTTGCAAAGCATTAGAGAATGGTTATGTTTCTCAAGGTTTCCAAATGGTGCGAGATAATTGCATACACATCCACTAACAATGTTGAAAATCACAAAATATAAAAAACAATTGTAGATTTTAACCCTTCAAAGCAATGATGAGTTCGTTTTAAGCACCAATTGAAAGATGAAGTTTTCCTTTTTCAATTTTAAGCCCAAAGTAAAATGATGATGTGAGGGTTCAATTTTATCCAACTTTGAGCATTCATTTTAAACCCAATTGAACTCTAGTGTGTTTCCTAAAGCAGAAAGTAGAAAGCATAAAATTGGGTTATAATTGCCCCAAAGCATCAAACGCTTGTTACAATAATAGAATGTAAGATAGAAGAGACTTTCTTCACTTTTGCTCCATGTCCTTAAAACCTGCAAAACCGTGTTAGGCTAACAACCAGAACACAATTAGGCATGCATCAGTGGTCAGATAAATCCAAGAAATTAAGTCACATGTCAAAAAAAAAAGCATAAAATTTCTTACCCTAGTAGAGCATCACTAAAAATTATAGCATCGCAGTTTGAAGGATGGGTGTCACTCCGGTGAAAATGGGCATCGCTCTGCGGTAGGAACAGTGAGCACGATAGTGTCAGTATTTTTCTTGGCATGGTTGCTAACGATAGCATCGCAGTTTGAAATTTGAAAGTGTCAAACTAGTGAATTTGAGTGTCATCATTTAAACTTTTTGATACCTCCAGATTAAATATGTGTCACCATATATAAATCAGTGTCAGTAGATTAATTCAACGTTAGGATTCCAAATTGTGTGGGTGTCGCTATATGGTGACACTATTGAAATAGCGTCGTTGTTTGTAATTTGAGTGTCGCCAGCTCCTGCAAAATAACATAAAATGGAATTTTAGCTAAAAAATGGTTAGATTGACGATTTTCCCTCCTTCTAGTGCCAGAATGTGACCAAGGATATCGGTATTGGTTGAATTACACTTGATCCATGAAGAATCGAAACATAACAGAGCCACGAATACTCAAATCTCAACAAGATCATTCAAATGAAATTGAAACTAAACATTTATCAAAACCTAACATACTAAATTGTGAAAGCTTTTAAAACATCTACTCTAATCCATTTGAAACTTATCTTGTTGTGGAATTGGTGTCGTGTTGATGTGGAATAACAACCCTTTCCCAATCCCGTGATCAGTGAGCATGTTTCAGTCGATTCTATGGAAGAGAATTGATGAAACCATTGTGATTGATGTATGAAAACCTAGTTTATGCTAAAAATGAACATGATGCAAGCTAAGTTACCATGATTTTATGTTAGAAATGCACTGATTATGCTAGTGCTAAGCTATTCTAGGCTAAAACTATGCTAAAAGATGAAAACCCTAATTCATATGCAAACTAAGATGGATGCATGGAAGCCATTAATGGATGCTCTAAGCTATTATGCAATTAAAACTAACTAAAATAAGCTAAAAAGTGAGTAAAGTGAGAGTGTGGATGCAAGTGAATTCAACAGCATAAGTTTTCTTTGAAAGATGGATCCATTTGTCTCCAAATAGTGACCTATTTATAGGAGAGTAAATGAGGAATGAAAGGTTAAGATCAAAAATTTTAATCAACGGTCCAAGATGAAGGGGATGAGAGGCATGGATCATGGATTTTCATCAACGGATGAGAATCTATGATAAGATTTAATCAAGGGCTCACACTTGCCTCAAACAAACACACTTTTGACCTTCTCACACAATTCAAAGGTAACTTGTTCAAAAGGTTAAAGGTTTAGCTTGTTCAAGAAGCCAAGTGAGATGATTGGAGAAGAGAGTATATTCCATAGAATATTTCTTTGGGTGAGGAAAAAAGGCAATTTACAAATTAAAACAAAGTTTTAATTGTGCAAAAAAGGGAATAAGGAATATTCCATGGGAATATTCCCTTTGCTTAGAGGAAAGTTAGTTTAATTGCTAATTAAACAAGATTTAATTATGCAATTAGGGGATTTGGAGGAATTAAAGAGATACTCATTAAATTAATTGATTTAATTAATGGGGAAAAAGGTGAAATTATATTTAATTAAATAATTTAGGGTTATTTAATTAAATAAGATGACTTGGGAAATTAAATTAAATATTTTAATTTATTTAATTTAATAGGATGAAATATTAGCATGAAGGGGGGTGAATTAACCTGATTAAATTAATTAGGTTAATGGATGAAAATGATGCAATTAATTAATTAGCTAGGCTAATTAAATCAATTAAGCAAAAAGAGGATGGGTTAAAGAGGAAATGATGTTAGTAAATTTGTTTTAAGTGTATGATATCAATTAGGACATTTTTCAGTGTCTACACTCCTAAAACACTCTATTTGGACATGGGTTCCTCCCTGAAGATGTGTCAAAATCACATGCAAAGTGTTTCTTACACCATTCAACAACATCATGTGCACCATTTATATGATCTCCTCATAATTCATTTGATGTTTTCTTAGAGAATGTTTGATGCAAGCTCTTGTGCCATCATGTTCACCCTTTCCATGCCCACTATCAAATAAACTCCAAACATGTATGTTATTGTGTTGATGATATCTACATAGTGCATAAAATGGCCTTGACAATTTGAATTGTGATGGATACTCATCAAACCATACAAAATGTTTTTCAATCCTTACACCTCTTCTTGCCAAATCTTCAAAAAAATTATTAAAGCAATGTTGGACAAAAAGTGTGTCATGCTCTTTATCATCACTAATATAAAATTTATATTCATTCTTAATGACTTGTTTTTCATATGTACTGTCAACACCATCCAAATCCAATTGTACATGTCAATAACACATATGCACCATAATAATGACCTGCTCTAGATAGTAATATTATGTTCAAATTTCCTTTTGATGGGTAAAAGAGTAATTTTTTGCAAAGTCAACTACTAGTAAAATTGTTCCAAGTGGGAAAGTATCTCTTAATAGCTGAATTTTTTTTGCTTATCACTTAGCATAAATTGCATGGTGTATGTACAGTTGTATCAATTTACAAAAAAAAAAAAATGTTCCAATAGGTACCTCTTCTTATACATACTCTAACCTTGTAGATTCTTTCCCAATTTTTGTTTCAAACTTTATGTACTTGTAACTCTTGCAATTTACCATCTTTTTCATGATAGTATCTTCACTTCTCAAAGGAATTTTATCTAGATTTCCACATGTTTCACAAAGTCCTTTTATGAATTTCATTGGACCATCTACATCATCATCGGATTTATCACATAAGATGGATGATATAAATTGACTTACCTGTTTAGGAGGTCTTTCTAATTAAGCCAATTTCACTTGAAAGTGAAAAGATTTGTTGCTTTCTTGACATTTGTGGAATTACAATAGATTTCAACATCATTCTTCTTCAAATGATCTTATCCATTGACCAAGATTGTTTTTAATAATATAAGCTACATTTATAGGGTGTAGTACCCTTAACACGAGAAGCCCATAGGGCTAGAGTTCATATCATAAAACAAAAAACCAGTTACAACTTAAAGTCCAAACACAGAGATAGCAAAAATATAACCCACCCAAAAACACACAAGACCCCCCATCACCTAGCAATACCCTCCCACTCCTCCATGAGGAGTTTTAGCACATCATCCCCAACTCAACTATTGTTGGGTTTAGCCTCAGCAACCTTTTTGTTAACCTCATCTTCTAGTACCACCGACAAAGTGTCAACAAAGTGGTGGATGACTTTGATTGTGAACCGATTCAGTCTTGTAACCTTCCTTTCTAGTTTGGTGACACGAGTAAGCAGGTTGTTGGGGTCTTCTTCGTTCTCAACATCTGACCTATTGGTATCTTCCACCCAAACCTTATGATTGGAGGAATCTAGTGTGGATTCCTCTAGAATAATCTAATTTATCTCAGGGAAGTGACTAGGTCCTTCCACATACTCTTTAGTCTCCTCGACTGTGTCATGCTTGTTGTCCTCCTAGCCTTTTTCCTATTTTGAGCTGCTAGAGATTTCATCCACCAGGAACTCCTTTTTTTGTTTCGCTAGCCTATTGGACTTCCAGAAAATTTTATGTTCCACCCCCATATCAGCACTAGCAACCACCACTGTATCCCCTTGAGAGTCTTTGGCAAAAAAGTCATCTTCATCACTATCTGTGGGAGGTTCCTCAACATGAAAGGTGATGTCATTTTTTTCCTTTCTTCAATTCATGATTGACTTTGATGTACATTTTTCCTTCTTTCTTTGTGGGAGTATTCTTTAGCTCACAAAGACTAGCGGTGGCCTTGGATTGGGCCAGACCTGCACCACCCTTCTTTTTGGCAGGGGGCTTAGGTTTGGATTCCTTAGGAAGTTGATTGGTCATGGGAGGGATATTCCTTTTAGGGCCAACAGAGACAGTTGGAGAGGGTTTAGCAGGGGACAAATCAGAGGGCTCAGGTTCCTTGATTCTAACAGTAGAAATGGGTTTCAACGGGAAGAGGGCAAGGTGGAAATGATAAATATGGAGGATACACCATTGGTATAGGGGTGGAAGGGGTGGTTTATTCAAAAAAAAAAATTGCAAGCTCCATGGTTTCTTTAACCAAACTTTCAAGGGAACCCAAACCTTTTTTAACATTTTCAACAATATCTTTTTCTAGGTGTCTTTTCCTTTTTTTGTGAAATCTACACCCATCAATTGTAATGGCTCTTTTAGGCCATCACGAAGAAGCAGTGTTGATAACAGTTGGGCTTGACCAAGTGTATTATGATTTTTGAAATAAGCCTCAATTATTTTCTTTGAAGTTCTTGTCAATGCCCTCTTAGTAGTTTGAGTAGGTTGTTTAGCATAAAATTTTAATTTCTTTATATCCATTTAAAGCAAATGATCTATGTTTTGTAATAATTTTTTCTCTTCACCTCTTTAATTAGATTCATAGTATGAATATTGGTAGAAGGAATCAATCTTGACCCCTGCCCAACTTAAAGTGTTTATGGGCCTCATCTCTAACATCAATTGTTTGTGCTTGGGTCTCTTCCCTAACATCAACTATGTGTGCTTTAGCCTCCTCTAATCTAGTAACTAAATTAAGTTGGATCTCTACTCTAGTTTCTATATGTTGAGCCCTACACATATCATATAAAAGAAAATATTTTAGAACGTATAAAACTTAGATTATTAAACTATGGATAAAGCATCAAGGTAATTATGATTTCACAATGAGGAAGCGTTAGGGAGGTAGTATTCATCCTTACAATTTTCTCCTACTTTGAATTACAATTAAACTACCAATCAAGCATGCATGTTAAAGTATTTGCAAGAAGAGAAAATGAACTTGTAAATGGAAATAACATATATAGAATAATATGTCCATATGTCCATGGTCATGTTCACAAGTTCCATCTAATTGAAATCTTTTAAATAAGATAATTAACAACTACTTGCTATTTTTTTGAAAAATGATGACAATGTGAGCTTGATCCTTCATATGAACAAGATAAATTATATTCCTAAAAATTACTCAAAATGGATTGGTCAATTACTATGCACACCTCCATTTAGAACAAAACCTAAAAAGTGATTAACAAAATAATGAAATGGTTAAAGCAACCAACGTCAACAAGAGGTGACAAAACCAAGAAGAGAAAACCAAAGAAATTATATACCAAGAATCCTCCAGCCAAAAGAAATGAGTAATCACCTCTATCTTTGGCCACTCAAGCATTAAATATTGAAGAAGAATAGGAAGCTTCAAAATATCACATGCTTATATAGTGAGGAAGAAATTAAAAATAAAGCTCAAGGGTGTTAAAGTAAAAGAGAATACTTTTATGGCACCTAATACATAAACTTATCATCCTCCTACTTCTTCATAACATGCAACACAACCATCTCTACCTCATTCTTCAATTATAGATGTAGGTCCAACCAAATAGCCAACTCGAACACAACAATATGGGGCTAATGAGAAATTTCATTAGGCTCCTCTTGAAGGTCCTATGGAATAAAATAAGGACCTAGCTACAACATAATACAAGAAACCTACTAGAGAGAAAGATCAGGTTACTAAGGCAATTTCTAAGAAAGATGAATCTAGTCAATAGGAAGTGATATTAGATGAATTTAGATAGAGGAGATTATAACAGATGTGTCTAGAACATAAAAGAAACTAAGTCATGTGAAAATCGATCTTCTCTATAGAGGACTCTAACACAAGCATTGACTTCTCCTTATATAGATCTTCTACCTCACAAGAGTGTACCATCAAGAAGATCTTCTCCTCCACCAAGTCCACCACCTTATGCTCCACCTAGTCCTCTACATCAAACTTATTCACCAACTTCCTCATCTTAAAATAAAGTAGGAATAACTATTCAATATGAGACCACCCAACAAATAACTACAACGGATATAGGTACATGCTTATGTGGTTGGATTCTATAGTGTAGAAAAGAAGGAAATATGGTGGACCAAGTACTAACAACTTTAAGGTAGTTATGATTTTTTTCAAAGCACCACCAAAACCCAAAATAGTAAGAGTAATTTCTACCTTCATCATAGATAATCATGGAGCTATAATAGTAGAGTTAACCACACCACTATATGATAAGGAAGAAAGACACATGCAAATAATGGATGATCTAATAACCAAAGAAATATTAGGCATAACACATGGGAGGTAGAAAAGAAAAGTCTCTAAAGGGTCATATCCTCTATCATGGGATGCATGAATAAATATAAACAAATTAAGGAAAAAATTAAGACCCAAGTAGGTGAGTTAACAATATTTAATACCTTTTGGTCTCATATATTTCATTGCACCCACACCTACTCTAAAATCTTGAAAGAAATGATCATGTAATGCAAAGCGTGGTGCAAGTAAATATAGCATGGGCATGTAGAAATAGATAAATATTTAATATAAAATATTTTTAAGCATGTGTAAGTAAAAAAAAATGTAGATTTAAAACTCAATAATATTTAAGGTTTAGGGTTTAGGAGTCTAGGGTATATAAGAAACTCTTACAAGTCCTTAATTTACTATAATTTATTTTGAACATTGCAACTAAATAATTATTATTACTTATAAATATACATTGTATACAATACATTCTAAATTCCTAATTTATGTGTGTAGATTTAACTCAAATTATAATATTTAAGGAACTTAGGGGTTAGGATTTAGGGTTTAAGACTTAGGCTTTAGGACTAGGGATGTTTCGAGGATAGTCAAATTACACATGTCTCCATTGGGGGAGGGTCCTAGATAGGACCTAGGGTTTATCATAGATGCACTTGGCAAGTAAGGTACAAAAATGTAGTAGAAAGAAATTTGATTAGTTAATTTAGTAGAAGAGAATTTAGCCAAAACATCTAATCATAGATTTAGCTCAATAATATTTAGGGTTTAGGATTTAGGGTAAATAGAGTTTAGGGTTTAGTTAAGTAGACTTGGGGAACATAATGGTTTTAGTAGAGGACTTAGGAATGGTAATGGGATCTACAACATTTAAACATATATATATATATATATATATATATATATATATATATATATATATATAATGTACAAGTGAATTGAAAAAATTACTTCAAGTGAAAACAATTTGATCTTATTGATCTTAATCTTATCTAGAAGATGATTTAATTGAAAAAAATCATAATTTATATAAAATATACATACCTTCTCTTTGAGCATAATATCTTTGCATCCTTTCTTCATGCATTTTTTGTTCCCTTTCTGTTGAATGATATCATGCAGCCTTATTTTTCCTTATCCTTTTCTTTCCCATCTTCTTTGCAAAATATGATCTCGATTTCCAAATTTGTAAAGCACTTATAAAAAATATGACCTTTCAAATACACCTAGCGAATTTTCCTTTATTTTTTGATATTAAAATCATAAAATCCGACCTTCTATATATACATGTAATTTGAATAGACATGTTTTTTGTGAAATGATGGCTAAATTATAAAAGAATCTTGAAGAAACATCACCCATTAAAAATGTCATGAAATAGAGAAATAATTTATTAAAAAATATTTTAAAATGAGATAAATTATTTCTTTAAAAAAAAATTAAATTTACTTAGAAAATTTTACAAATCATTCATTTAAATTGTCTTCAAATTCTTAACTTTTTACTTGTTATAATTATAAAAATTAAAATTAAAAAATATTGATTTAAATGACCCACTTAAATAAATAAAAAATATTTTATACTTCCATAAAACTTTTACATAATATATAAACCTCCACTATTTTTGTCATTCTCATATGATTTGTGTTCTCATATTATATTATATAAAAATATTGTAAATGTGCATCTAGAAGCAATCATTCTTTGAGTAATATTTGATGTTGTTCTTGACAATAAACCTAACAAGCAACCACCTTTCCACCCTTCTTTAAAATGTTGGCCATTAATTCAACAAGTATAATTGCATTCTTGAACTTGAGTTTCACAACATTCATCATTACAATACTTTAACAATACTCCAATAGTGCCATTTCACTCATTTCAATATACAATTTTAGTATTTGAATGAATCATTACAATTTCAATATTATATTCAATGAAAATTAAATTGCTTGAACAAATAATTATAGTTTCAAACTTATATTCAATGGAAATCAAAATGTTTCAATGACTAAAGTAGTATCAATCATATATTTAAATATAAAGTCTAGTTAATGATATTATAGTTATGATTTTTTAAATTAATGAAAATAATTGAATTATACCAATATTTTTGTTTATTTAACAAATTATAATATTATAAAAGAATATATGTTTAAATCAAAACTCCTCTTTTAGTAAGTTATTATAAATAGGGGATCTAATCCATCAAAGTCATCTAGAAGTCGAACTTGCCCTAATCACACCTAAACCAAACCTAGCCCAATCACAACTTTGTCAATAGAAAGCGTATTGAAGAATCATACTATCATATTAACAATGTATTGAAAAATCATACTATCATATTCACCAATTAAACTCAAAAACAATTAAACTACAACCCTTCAACTCTGTTAATTTTATTAATAATCCAAGTCATCTAGAAGTCAAATCCGGCCTAATCACACCAAGTCGAACCTAACTTAATCACACCTGTGATAAATTTGATCATCTACAAGCCACATAACAAAAAAACATATCATAATCACCAATTAAACTATGACCCTTCAATTCCTTTAATTTTATTTTATAAAATAATTTATTATTTCAAACTGTGTTTTAAACACCATATTTTAATTTCAAAGCATTTCTTTATCATACACCATCATTAACCGAATCACAATCTCTCACTTACTGTCCTTCCAACTACCTCAACAAAAGTAGCCTCTATAGCTTCTAACAAGCCACCATAAGCTCGTAATCCTATTTGTTGGATTTCCTAAATCTGTAGATTTTACTCTATTAATAAGAAGAGATGAACAACATGTACACTCCAGCTGCAATCGAAATGAAGATTAATGAATGGTGGGCCCCACTGGAACATCATTAATGAATTTGACAAAACATTGTTACAATGGGTGTGTATATACATAGGGTATATATACACAAATTCTATTGGTCCCATGAGTTTCCCTTACAAAGATGATCATCCATAACAAAGTGTAATTTGCAATGTGATTACTGTGTGTGTGTACTTTTCACCTTTCAACATCCACCATGAAAGTTATTGCTCTGGGTCATCCTCAATTTGTCAACGTCCACTACCAAAATGTCATTCATTATTGGGTACTGCAGGGAACCTCAGTCCCACCTTTTACATCTCCAAACAGTCATTATTATGTTTTGTAGAGAAAAAAGCATCTTCACCCTCCAAACCTTTTTTTTATTCCCATAGATAGAGATAAAGGCGTGCTAGGAATATTCATAGAAGAATTCCTCCTTAAGATGTACAAACTTTGAAACTTAAATATTTTGTAAATTCCATGACAGTAACACTCAGACAGGTTTCCATTTATGTATGTGATTTTTAATAGATTAAATACTGGAATAAGAATACATCTCAGGCCAACTACTCACATATCTACAGACACCAAAGTAACTCCCAAATAAGAGTCTGGCAAATTTGGAGACAATATCTGGTTAGGGAACTGTACAACAATTAAGTTTTGTTCATGTTTGACAGATATGCTGCCCCTCAAAAGATCTCCTTCCCATCAAGAATAGAAATTAGCTGTAATTTATTATCTAGTATTTAACTACATGTTAGTTCAAACCCACTTGTGCTCTAACCTTGAAGAGTAATAAATGTGAAGAAGACCAGAAAAATGCCTCAGTTGATTTAACTGTATATCGTTAGATAATAGAAGAAAATATAGAATCAAAAGTACAACAGTAATGGCCCTGCCTTGGATGCTCAAATCATGGAAAATGACATCAAAACTAAGAAATGCATGAATGTCTTCAGGACATGTCATTTTAACCACCAGAGAATCACTAGTGGATGGAAGTAAAGATTTAGACTAGAAACTTTGCAACAGTATACTGACATATGCCAAGCCACCAAATGCAACAGATAAAGTTCACCAAGTTGAAATTCATAAATTTGTTACCAGCTCCACCCACTAAGAGTAATAAATGCTAAACGAACTGAAACCACAACCGTATGCCATTCTTAAGCATGTAAAAACATAAATCTCCAATGGCAAGATTTTGTCCACAATTTATCCGTTCGGCGGTCAGTTTGCAACCCATGGCAAAAAACAATAAATCCCCTACTCTGGCATGTATTAACAATTCCTACAGAAAAAACCTGTAAATTCGGCAGAATACCAATTTAAATCACCCAGCGAAATGTTGAAACCCAGTAAATGGACTTGAAGTCACTGACGTTTGAATCACCCACAAACGCTTTCAGATTTTCATATATAATTCAGCCCATTTGGTTTTAACAATCCTTTCCTAGAACTCTCCTGTCAAAATAACCATAGTAATGCAAAGGAACTTTCTTGAAGCATAACATAGAATTGCAAAACAAAATCAACTTAAGCCAACAAATAATTTCATTCTTTGAACCTTTCAGTGTGAGAAAATAGAACATATCATTTTAGCCAATCATCCATCCGATTGATAGAGGACAACTGATAGCCTCAAAATGTTAACAGAAATGTTAATAAACGACAACAGCCTGAGAGTTCCAATGCCTCTAGAAGACATTCACTGTACATAAAAACAGAAACTGGATTTTTAAAACATGTATGTTTTGGAAAAACTTTCCTTTGTTCCATGATAAGATATTATAGTGTATAATATAAAAATATAATCCTCCGTGCCAAAACATAAACTTTGATGCCAAAACATAAAGCAGAATGCCTATAAACCATTAGCTTCCCACATTGTCGCTGCCAGAGTCAGACAAGATTGTAAGCCTCCTTACAGTCTTCATAAAATCCCTGTATCCAGTGAAAAGTTTGTTAATATTCAAGGTTTATCCTGCTAAAGCTCAACTATTAACTCTCTCGACATTTAAAATCAATCTAAGAAAAGAAACATCTGAAATAAATAGCACAACAGCTAGTGTCTAAAATTTTAATACTTCCCATTTCTTTCTGGCATCCAAATAACACTTTGGAAACTGTCACATGAGCATATATGCATTGTGGAGATGGATGACAAAAGAAATACCTGTATGGTTCATCCCCAGTATGCCTTACGGTACCAGTAGTATCTTTGTAAAGAACACGATTTGCTAGGTCGGACTCTTCTATGCCAAACATCTTTCCTAGCCTGTTAAAGAGCTGATCATAAGTACTGAAGAGTGACAGATCAAGGGTCCTGCCTACATCTTCAGACTCCATGAACACTTTACAATGTACAATGCCATCTTCAGCTGTCTTTCCTCCATTACATTTTTCTAATGTTAGCACTGAAGCTTGATCTTTTAACCATGTACAGCCAACGAGGCCATTGTTGACAGCAGAATCAAAGGTCTCCCCATGAGAGAGTCTTAATCCAGAATTTTCAGAGAGTTTGGATACATCTGACCTAACAGTCATTGCTCTTTGTGATTTATCTAAAGCTTCTGGATTTCCGTCTGTTGAGCTATTACTTGTGAGCCCTGGTGACCCAATATCATTCACTGTCTGATGACCTGGGCCATCAGACGAGCTAACTCCTGATTGCTGTTGCTGAGGAGATTTGGAAGACTGTTCTGGGTGAATAGCTTTCCCAAAGAGCAGAAATGGTGCACTCCTTGTGGTTGAGCTACCAGCCTTCCCATTGGTTGTTTTCTGTTCACTTGGTGATGAATTTCCCACTGTTAACAAACACGAAAGGTTGTCCTGCACACTAGAGCGATCAAGCTGGGAGAAGCTCCCTATATTAAGCTCTGTGGAGACAGGAGTCGATAAGGTCGATATCGTCCCTTGCTCATGAGGATTGATATAATCTAAGAACAACCCAGATTGGACTTTGTTGGGACGTAAGTCTGACAAAGCAATCCCGTGTATATGACCATGCCTGGCTCCCTGCATGCCTGCAGGAAAATTTTCTGAAAGACCATGCCAAGGGCTAATTTGCCCTAGCATGTTATTAGTAAGTGTACCCATTTGAAGTCCTCCAATAATTCCCTGCCCCTCAAATTGAAACTCTGGGTGCTGACTAACTCGAAGCTTCTTCTTGGGTAACGTGAAAGGTGACAATTGGATTGGAGGCATGTTAGAAACAACTTCAACCAGCCATGGACTCACTCGCTTCACATTCTGTAGCAAATCTGGCTCATCCCATGTTACCTAGATCACAATGTCATCCCATAATTTAGAAACTGCTAGACAGTTGATAGATCATTGATGCACAACAAATCTAAGCTTAAATCATCTGTATTCCTGAAAACTGAACAAAATATTGAAATTTCCACAATCTGCATGTGGTTTAGAGAATAACAGACTTATAAAGAAACCTAAAACTGTGGGAGATATAAGTGCCCTATACTAGACAAGACGAAGGAAGCAGAGTTTAGCCCTTACACTTTCACATTGTTGATGGATGCCAGCAAACACTTTGGACAACAAAGAAATCATTCTAACATTTTGCAGCATTGCACATGAGAGCTATAAACCTTAGGAACTTTCAATTTATATGACACCAAAGAGGAAATTTATTGAAGTGAAGCAGAACTCTGCTTCAGATACTAAATCAAGCAAAAAGTAACATATGTAGTGTCAGATTGCATATATGTCATACAAACTATAGTCTGTCTTGGAAAGCCCTTCATGAAAGAGGTTGAACCTTTCTTCAAATCCTGATTCTTGATACAAAAGGATGGCAATCAACTATCACATAATCCATTCAACCCCTTACTGCATTGGAAACACAGCAAAAGTATATCAAACTGATGCACATTTTGACATTAGTGAAAAGATCGGACAAGTGAGATCTTTTCATCTGCCACATTCCCTCTTCTTTTCAGCACAAACTAGAAAGATGCTGCACACAAGGTTATGCTCTAGCACTACTGAAAATGATGCAAACAGAAAACAATTTGTGCCATTTCTAGCAATGAAAAGAGCAGATGCTCAATTGCTGTAAAAACATGTACAAAACCCAAGCAGCTTAAGATGACCAAAAGAAAATCTTCAGTCATACACAGAAGTCCCACACAATCGCTATAAACATAAAAACTTACAGTTATGAAGGCCACAATGGAAGACTAACAAAGGAAGTTTTTTGTGAGGAAAGACACATGACATGACAGAAATCTCCTACAATCAAGTGGATCACACTTCCTTAAGCTCCTTGTGTGGAACATCAAGAACCAATCTCCAGAAAAATGCAGACCCATGTACCAAACTAGCAATAGCAGAATTGGACAATCTAAAACCAGGTGAAAAAAAACCTATTTCATCGAACAAACAAATAGGAATCCCTACATAAAATCTCACAACAAAACATGACTTCAAAGAGAACAAACATGCAAAAGTCATTAAAACCATGCAAATGCCAATCTCAGATTTGAAAACACAAGCTTCGTCTTTTGGTTAGAGAACCATATCTACATATACAGAATTATTTATGAGTTCCTGTCTACTTAAAATCCATGTTTCAAAGCATCAAAAGGCAGTCTGTAAAGAGGAGATTTCTGAAGAAGCAAACAGAAAAGGAGTCAGACCCAAGATTCAAATTTGTAACATCTCAAGTATCAATACCTGTAAAAGCCGCCATGGAGAATTAGGCCAGTGAATCGGATCAGCAAATTGAACTGATGAAATGGTGCCCATGAACCAACTGATCCTAGAAGAATCCTCAGTCTCAAAGGCCATCTTAAAACGCATCCCTGCAGACCACTGGATCCGCAAAGCAGTTTCAACAGCTTGCGCCTTGACACAGAACTCAGGTGTACTAGCCCTTGGGTAATACACGACCTCAAAGGGCTGCCCAGAGGCAGCCAGGGTGACAGACTCAATCACAGACTTGGCACTGACCTTACCCCTATTCCTGGCAAAGCCATTTGAATTCCCATTACCAGTACCTTTGTCTCCTCCACCACCAAAGAAAGCAGCAGAAAAATTATCGCCTCCTTTAACCTCCCACCTAGAGCTACTCCTATAGGGAGATGCACAGCCTGTACTCCCATATAAACCATTCTGCTGCTGCTGATGAGCGGTCAGGTGCCAGGCAGACGAGTCACCTCCACCTGTACTCCTTGTGGACCTCCTAACCCCCACACAGAGCTCCCCATTGAGACTCCTCAGAAACACAATTGAATCCCCTGCTACAAGCTTCTTCTGATTCACGAAAGTGCTCCATCCAGTAGTCAGCAGATGCCTCCTAGGAGTACCCCTGTATATATGCCTAAACTTCCATACCTCACCATGGACATCCTTTGCCAAGACTGTCTGCACGGGTGGGTCTGTGGAGTAATCCAGCCTGGGAAAAATGGTCTCTGCACAGTACCTGGGAACACTGAATCCACCACCATTGTTGGCATCAGACTGTGTCAATGTTTTGGCAAAAGACACGGGCTTCTCTGCGGCAGATGTATTGTTTTCGTTCTCCTCATTGTTGCAATCCTCAAAGACCTCATTGGGTTTGATGGGCACCAGTCTGATTCTTGAATATACCTCGTCCGTTTCTGTATCTGCCATGTACTTGACATTAATGACCCTACAGGGGATTGCAGAGTTGGCCCTGAGACTAGCTGGGAAATCCACATTGGTGGCTGAGTGTTCAGCATGTCCCTGTGGGAAATAGTAGACCCTTGCATTCACTGAGGGCATCTGCACCATGCCTCCAGCACAGGCATGCCACAGCTGGGAATCCAGACCAGGGCACCCATCATCTGTTCCCCTGTGCTGCACACTCAAACCATAAGCTGAATCCATTCCCGTAATCCTTGGCCCATTCATTGTGCATGGCAAAGGCATAGCCACTTGATATCACCGTATATATCAAAAATTTAGATTTCAACACCAGCCACAAAATTGGCCTTTCAAATTTCTTCCAGATTTCTGGGATTTCTGAAGCATACTCAGCCGTAAGGCCTAGCTATGTGTATGTATACACAGATTCAGATTTCAAGTCTCGGTAAGCCATATCCTATTTTGAAAGCCAGGTCAGCACTCCTCACTTTTGTTCCTACAATGTACAAAACCCTGATTAGTAGAGATACTCATTGTGTATATCCTCGGCTCCGGTGCACCATATATGCATTCAACAGAATCTTGATCTTCTTGCCAGTGTTCTAGAAGTTAAGTGAATTCAGGTAAACTGGGCTAGTTCGGATACTTACTTTGAAGGATTGGTATTTCAAGCCTTTGGGGCCCATATCATGTACGCAAAGCCAGGCCTGCAATCGTTCTCCTTCTCCCTTTTTTCCCTGCAATGCATAAAAGCCCTGATTAGTGCAGAAACGCAGTGCGTAACTCCTAAGGCTTCAAGAAAATCTTGAATCCTCTTTTGGGTGACCTAGAAGTTATAAAATTTGGACCGAACAGGGCTACTTTAGATACTTACTGTGTATATCTTCGTAGAGGGGTCTCCGGTGCTGCATATAAAAATCCAACGAAGTGGGTGCTCAAGAAATTGGGGAAACTAAACGCAGATTGGATACTTACCGTGCATAATCTATTTCAGGATCTCCATAGAAAAATACAACAAAATCTGAATCCCTCTTCTGGGTGTGTGGAAAATGAGGGAATTAGACCAAACAGTTATAGTGCGTATACTTACTGTGTGTATATATACGACAAGAGGCTGTGCATCACTATGATGGTGCATAGGCTGGCTTGTGGATGACACTACAGGGCCAGAATGGAAGCTCACAGTTTATATCTTTAAATTTAGACACAAAAGTGCTGCACGTATGAATCCATCAAAGTTTTGTTGAGACAGAAATTGGGCAAATTAGACGAACGGAGGTAAGGATGGATACAAACTGTATATATCCCCGGGACATACACAGAATGGGTTGTCTGAAAACCTGATTTTCCCTTTGTGGGTGCGCTAGCAATCGACACAATCCATTGAACTGGGCAAAACCAGGCTCGTTTTGTAGCTGATGACAAGAAAATGTGATCCACCGAATTTAAAACCCGGAATCAAGATGTTGAAATGTGGAGATTGAACTAGAAGTTACAATTTACAGAACTTCGGAATTATGAAAGAGCGAGCCTTTTGGCGGTCAGCCTCCGACACGGCATCCCAACCGCCGGTTTAACCTGACGTCCCGTGCGGTCGCCAACCGTGGTTAAGTTGGAGGGGCTTTACTGTGGTTAGGTTAGGAAGTTTGGATGTTGTTTTTTTTGTTGTAAGTTTTTCTTTTCTTGTGTTTTGTTTTTGTGTTTTTGGTTTTTTGGACCCACGTGGGGTGTGGAGGAGGTTTAGGCCTTGTTTTGAGGGTTTGTGTTCAATGCATCTTTTTGGGGACAAATGAGCGAACTTGTAGGGATGCATCACCAAGTGTGGCTTCTCAAAGTGGTGTCTCAGATTGTGGAAATCACTTGATGTTAGGAGGGTGAGGCCATGGAGGATATCTAAGAGATCTAAGAATTCTACTCATCTAAGAATTCTACTCATGTCAGGAGAATCATATATTCGATTGGAATCATTTATGGAATTTGATAAGTATAAGAGTTCGATTGATACTAGGAGTTCAAGATATTTTATCAAAGTTTGTGAGATAGAATAACTAGATATGGTAGTGATTGATGAATTCAAATTCTATCAAAGTTTGTGAGATAGAATAACTAGATATGGTAGCGATTGATGCATTTGATCAAACTTAAATAAAAGTTGTGAGATTGAATAGCTCAATATGGTAGTGATTGATGAATTTGAGCAAAATTATGTGAAAATTATGAAATTGAATAGAAGTTGTGAGATAGAATAACGAGATATGGTAGTGATTGATGAATGGTAGTGATTGAGGAGCAAGATTGAATAACTCAATATGGTAGTGATTTAGTAACTTGATCAAAATTAAGTGATTCTTGGATTAACAAAAAGAGTATTGAGGGTTTTTAGATTAAGGATTTTGATAAGGTTTGAAGATTTCTATCAAAGTTTGTGAGATAGAATAACTAGATATGGTAGTGATTGATGAATTTGATTAAACTTAAATGAAAGTTGTAAGATTGAATAGTTCGATATGGTAGTGATTGATGAATTTGAGCAAAGTTAAGTGAAATTTGTGAAATTGAATAGTTCAATATGGTAGTGATTGAGGAATAAGATTGAATAACTTGATATGATAATGATTTAGGAACTTGATCGAAATAAGTGATTCTTGGATTAATAAAAAGAGTATTGGGGGTTTTTAGATTAAGGATTTTGATAAGGTTTGAAGATCAAGTAATTGAATTAAGATTTTGAAAGTTTATAAACATAAAATCTATGTAAGGAAATAAAAGAATTTATCTAATTTAAGAGGCTAAAACTCTTAGTATTTTTATTGATTGAAAGGGAGAGGGAAATTCATCTTCTCTAAACTCTTGAGGAAAAGAAATTGAGGAGGTTGAGGATCTTTAGGCAATTGTACTTAAGGATTATACTTAGGAAAAGAAATTGTAATTAAGTGAATCTAGTTTAAGAGTATTGGGGGTTTTTAGATTAAGGATTTTATAAGGTTTGAAGATCAAGTAATTAAATTAAGATTTTGAAAGCTTTTAAGCATAAAATCTATATAAGAAATAGAAGAATTTATCTAATTTAAGAGGCTAAAACTCTTAAGATTTCTATTGATTGAAAGGGAGAGAGAAATACATCTTCTTTAGACTTCTAAGGAAAGGAAATTGAGGAGGTTCAGGATCTTTAGGCACTTGTACTTAACCGACAAGCCACGTTACAATTTTTTATTTTTAAAACAAAATAAATAGTTATCATATTTGTGTGCATGGCGTTATAGGAGGACTAATAAGATATAGCTTTTTGGATGTTGATCAAGTCCAATTGACGTTGTTTGTAAAAATTAATAATTGATTACTTGAGTTCAAGTCATGTCAAGGATTTTCACCATTTTATTAAATCTTCATAACATTTTATCTAGCTAAAATATTTATGCAAAGATTTGTACCACTTTATTAGATCTTTATATCTTTCTATTTAGCTTATTATTTACGCAATGATTTTTACCACTTTATTGGATCCTTATAACTTTCTATATAGCCTATTATTGACACGTTTATGTATAGAATGTTTTAAATGCATTCTACGTTATATGGGGAGGATTTAAGTTGTTTTATACAATGCAAATAATTATATATGCAAACACATTCTTAATGTTGATGTTTAAGGTGATGTTACAAAAAAACATATTTTTCAATTGATATGTAGGTCATATAATCACATAAGGTTTCAATTTATAACTCAAGAGAGGACACAGTGTTCTAAGGGAGGACAACTATCTTCTCTTTCTTCAACTTCCCCTTCATCTCTACCCCTTTTGTAATAAAAATAATCCTTGCAATAGGTTTTCTAGCTCTATTCCCATGTTCATAACACTTGATCTACCATCTTTACCTCTTTCCATGATGTTCCACCGCAAAATTCCTTAGAAGGTTTCTTTGTTTGGGCTCTTTTTCTTAAGAATTTGGTTGTCAAATCTTGCAGACATATTACATAAATTATTTATAAAAATTTACATGTCTATTTATATCTCTCATACAATTTATCCCCATGAAATAGGGGTGTAGCTTTTTCATTATTTATCTATTTATATTCTAGTGTAAGGATTGTGACCCAATTCAATCTCATAAAAATAAACAACTCAATATATCATAAGCATGGAATATAAATGAAACAACTTCATTAAGTAAATAAATTTCATAACACATCCTCATATGTGTTAGGAGGGTGAGGGTATGGAGGATATCTAAGAGATTCAGGTAATTCTAGTGATCTAAGAATCCTACTCATGTTAGGAGAATCATTTATGGAATTTGATAAATATAAGAGTTCAACTGATACTAGGAGTTCAAGATATTTTATCAAAGTTTGTGAGATAGAATAATTAGATATGGTAGTGATTGAGGAATGGTAGTGATTGAGGAACAAGATTGAATAACCCAATATGGTAGTGATTTAGAAATTAAGTGATTCTTGGATTAACAAAAAGAGTATTGAAGGTTTTTAGATTAAGTATTTTGATAAGGTTTGAAGATTTCTATCAAAGTTTGTGAGATAGAATAACTAGATATGATAGCGATTGATGAATTTGATCAAATTTAAATGAAAGTTGTGGGATTGAATAGTTCGATATGGTAGTGATTGATGAATTTGAATGAAGTTAAGTGAAAGTTGTGAAATTGAATAGTTTGATATGGTAGTGATTGAGGAACAAGATTGAATAACTCAATATGGTAGTGATTTAGTAACTTGATCAAAATTAAGTGATTCTTGGACTAACAAAAAGAGTATTGAGGGTTTTTAGATTAAGGGCTTTGATAAGGTTTAAAGATTTCTATCAAATTTTGTGAGATAGAATAACTAGATATGGTAGTGATTGATGAATGGTAGCGATTGAGGAATAAGATTGAATAACTCAATATGGTAGTGATTTAGGAACTTGATCAAAATTAAGTGATTCTTGGATTAACAAAAGGAGCATTAAGGGTTTTTAGATTAAGGATTTTGATAAGGTAGTGATTGATAAATGGTAGTGATCGAGGAACAAGATTGAATAACTCAATATGGTAGTGGTTTAGTAACAAGATTAAATAACTCGATATGGTAGTGGTTTAGTAACTTGATCAAAATTAAATGATTATGGGATTAACAAAAAGAGTATTGAGGGTTTTTAGATTGAATATTTTGATAAGGTTTGAAGATCAAATAATTGAATTAAGGTTTTGAAATTTTATAAACATAAAATCTATATAAGGAAATAGAAGAATTTATCTAATTTAAAAAGCTAAAACCCTTAGGATTTCTATTGATTGAAAGGGAAAGGGGAATCCATCTTCTCTAAACTCTTAAGTAGATTGAGGAGGTTGAGGATATTTAGGCAATTGTACTTAACCGACAAGCCACTTTACATTTTTTTATTTTTTAAAACAAAATAAATAGTTATCATATTTGTGTGCATGACATTATAGGAGGACTAATAAGCTATAACTTTTTGGATGTTGGTCAATTCCAATTGACATTGTTTGTAAAAATTAATAATAATTTGATTACTTGAGTTCAAGTCACATCAAGGATTTTCACCATTTTGTTAAATCTTCATAACATTTTATCTAGCTAAATATTTATGCAAATATTTGTACCACTTTTTTTTTGTGACTAGGGGTAACCCCGCGAAATATTTTTACCACTTTATTAGATCTTTGTATCTTTTTATTTAGCTTATTATTTATACAAGAATTTTTACCTCTTTATTGGATCTTTATAACTTTCTATCTAGCTTATTATTGACACGTTTATGTATAGAATGTTTTAAATGCATTCTACGTTATATGGGGAGGATTTAAGTTGTTTTATACAATGCAAATAATTATATATGCAAACACATTCTTAATGTTGATGTTTAAGGTGATGTTACAAAAGCACATATTTTTCAATTGATATGTAGGCCATATAATCACATAAGGTTTCAATTTATAACTCAAGAGAGGACATAGTGATCTAAGGGAGGACAACTATCTTCTCTTTCTTCAACTTCCCCTTCATCTCTACCCCTTTTGTAATAAAAATAATCTTTTCAATAGGTTTTCTAGCTCTATTCCCATGTTCATAACACTTGATCTACCATCTTTACCTCTTTCCATGATGTTCCACCGCAAACTTTTAGAAGGTTTCTTTGTTTGGGCTCTTTTTCTTAAGAATTTGGTTGTCAAATCTTGCAGACATATTACATAAATTATTTATAAAAATTTACATGTCTATTTATATCTCTCATACAATTTATCCCCGTGAAATGGGGATGTAGCTTTTTCATTATTTATCTATTTATATTCTAGTGTAAGGATCATGGCCCAATTCAATCCCATAAAAATAAACTCAATATATCATAAGCATGGAATATAAATGAAACAACTTCATTAAGTAAATAAATTTCATAACACATCCTCATATGTGTTAGGAGGGTGAGGGCATGGAGGATATCTAAGAGATTCAGGTTACTCTAGTGATCTAAGAATTCTACTCATGTTAGGAGAATCATTTATGGAATTTGATAAATATAAGAGTTCAACTGATATTAGGAGTTCAAGATATTTTATCAAAGTTTGTGAGATAGAATCATTAGAAAGGGTAGTGATTAAGGAATGGTAGCGATTAAGGAACAAGATTGAATAACTCAATATGGTAGTGATTTAGTAACTTGATCAAAATTAAGTGATTCTTGGATTAACAAAAAGAGTATTGAAGGTTTTTAGATTAAGGATTTTGATAAGGTTTGAAGATTTCTATCAAATTTTGTGAGATAGAATAACTAGATATGGTAGAAATTGATGAATTTGATCAAATTTAAATGAAAGTTGTGAGATTGAATAGTTTGATATGGTAGTGATTGATGAATTTGAATGAAGTTAAGTGAAAGTTGTGAAATTGAATAGTTCAATATGATAGTGATTGAGGAACAAGATTGAATAACTCAATATGATAGTAATTTAGGAACTTGATCGAAATTAAGTTATTCTTGGATTAACAAAAAGAGTATTGAGGGTTTTTAGATTGAAGATTTTGATAAGGTTTGAAGATCAAGTAATTGAATTAACGTTTTGAAAGTTTATAAACATAAAATCTATATAAGGAAATACAAAAATTTATCTAATTTAAAAGGCTAAAACCCTTAGGATTTCTATTGATTGAAAGGGAGAGGGGAATTCATCTTCTCTAAACTCTTAAGGAGATTGAGGAGGTTGAGGATCTTTAGGCAATTGTACTTAACTGACAAGCAACTTTACAATTTTTTATTTTTTAAAACAAAATAAATAGTTATCATATATGTGTGCATGGCGTTATAAGAGGATAATAAGCTATAGTTTTTTGAATGTTGGTCAATTCCAATTGACATCATTTGTAAAAATTAATAATAATTTGATTACTTGAGTTCAAGTCACATCAAGGATTTTCACTATTTTATTAAATATTCATAACATTTTATCTAGCTAAATATTTATGCAAATATTTGTACCACTTTTTTTTGTGACTAGGAGTAACCCCATGAAATATTTTTACCGCTTTATTAGATCTTTATATCTTTTTATTTAGCTTATTATTTACACAAGAATTTTTACCACTTTATTGGATCTTTATAACTTTCTATCTAGCTTATTATTGACACGTTTATGTATAGAATGTTTTAAATGCATTATATGTTAGATGGGGAGGATTTAATTGATTTTATACAATGCAAATAATTATATATGCAAACACACTCTTAATGTTGATGTTTAAGTTGATGTTACAAAAATATATATTTTTCAATTGATATGTAGGCAATATAATCGCATAAGGTTTCAATTTATAACTCAAGAGAGGACATAGTGTTATAAGGGAGGACAACTATCTTCTCTTTCTTCAACTTCCCCTTCATCTCTACCCCTTTTGTAATAAAAATAATCCTTGCAATAGGTTTTCTAGCTCTATTCCAATGTTCATAACACTTAATCTACCATCCTTACCTCTTTCCATGATATTCCACCACAAACTTCCTTGAAAGGTTTCTTTGTTTGGGCTCTTTTTCTTAATAATTTGGTTGTCAAATCTTGTAAACATATTACATAAATTATTTATAAAAATTTACATGTTTATTTATATCTCATACAATTTATCCCCGTGAAATGGGGATGTAACTTTTTTAATTATCTATGTAGATTTATATTTTGGTGTAAGGATCATGACCCAATTCAATCTCATAAATATAAACAACTTAATATCTCATAATCATGGAATATAAATGAAACAACTTCATTAATTTTAAATAAATTTCATATCCTCATATGTGTAGTGCATAATCAAGGTAATAGCACATAATATCTTATATTCAAAAATATAATTCAAGCTCGCATGCCTTGTAATAACTAAAGATCTACAATCTAGAAGTACAAATGCATATAATGATACAAGAATAATGTGAGGACATATACAATACAATCTTCGATTGCCACCGACCCTCATAGTCATCTACAAGTCAAGATATGAGAACGTGGCTCAAACGCTTTTCTACTCAACCACGAAGCTTATGCTTCCCCAAAATTCTTCCTAACATGAAGAATATCCAACCATGCACAAAGTACCTAGCAACCTAGAAATAAAAATCAGGAGGGAATCCTTGTGCAAGCTTGATGTATATACATGCATTTCTAACATTAGCATGTAATGTCCCACTATCAAGATATGGCAGAGAAATAAATAAATAAATTTGCAAGGTAAATTTCATCTATTTAATGAACACATGGCTTTGGCCAAAGCACTAAAAGTAACCAATAGATCTCAAAAGAGGATCGACCTTCTCTGTTAACCCATATTTGACACCCTATCTCGGAAGGTAAAGTCCAATACACACATAGAAGACCATAACATGCATCATGATCATAAAATAAATAATTACTCTTTTCTTTCATGCAAATGTTCAATTATACATCTTTCAATGCTTCAACTTTACATGCATAGTAACAGTAAAATAATTCATTGACATACAATTCAATTCTTTTACATGCAACTAGTTTAATTAATATGCATTTCTATGTGTAAATGTAAATGTAAAACTACTTCCATTTTTATGCATTAATTAACTAATTTCCATATCTTGCAGGTTAATTTATGAAATACTCAATTTATCATTATATGCACAACAAATCTCTCATATGTACATATACCTATGGTTATATTATATAATATATATATATATATGGAGATGTATATATGTATATATATGACCATAGTTATAGTAGATATGTAGATTTATATAAGAGATTCAAAATATAACAAGAAAAGAACTAATCTTTATATGTTTTCATAATTGCACTTCTATCATAGTATCTTTCTTGGAAACATAAAATACTTTCCAACACACTTTTGATTTCATTATGCAGCAAATAAAGAATAAAACTGGGTGTTTTCATCTGCAAACATAGTTTAAATTTATATTCATTCACTATTCAAGTTCAAGGTTCTTGTATAAGACTTGGAATAAATCAACAATCCCAAATGGAATTGTACATGGTTCTACTATAAAAATAGATTATAAACAGTAGCTTAAAAATTTTGTGTTCACTATCAAACAATACGCTATACATATATTTATACATACATACATACATACATATTTTATTTTAATATTAGACATATATGTATCTATCTATCTATATATATAATTACACATATATGTATGTATGTATCTATATATATAATTACACATATTTTTATTGATGTTCATAGGCTTGTCACATAATCTTTTACATAGATTATACTAATGACAGGTCTTGTATTTCTAAAGTGTATCATGTCAACTGTTCACTGAAGTAAATTTTCCTAAGTTTTCACTTTGCGAGTAAATAAACTATGTAAAAAGCCATTGCAATAAAAAAATTATTTTCTTTATTCAAAACAAATGAACATATATGTCATAATAATGATTCCATAATAAATTCATGATTACAATATTTCCAAGAATGTGTACAAAGTACATACATTGCTCAACTGAGCTACAAGCAATAGATATAGATAGTCAAGGAACCTCTTTTCAAATCTTTGGTCTTCTTGTCACTTGCTGAGGAGGAGAAGCATCATTCAAGCACTTTTCCACCAACCACAGACTCATATGTGGTCCCTCGCACATCTATCATTCAACAGATGGCCCTACCCTTTGACAAAGAGATTGGTGGAGTAACCTTGTAACGACAACCAACTTAGCTTAGTGTTGTGTCCTACATGACTAGAACTTGTAAACCCACAATCTAGAACTAGCATGGAAATAAATGGATCACGGTGAATTGACAGTGGAGCCAAAGGAAATCACACTACTTTAGCCAAAGTGTTCTCCCAATACTTCAAGTTATAGTCATTCTACTCACATACACTACTCAAGCTTGATTTGACTTAAGGCTGCTATATACTATGCATAGGTTTATCCTTCAATGGATAGTATATAACCCTAGAGATAGCCTATTCCCATTTCCCATAACTTAATGATATATCTACTCATAAAGCATAAGTACAAGTATCCTCCCCTTAACGGATTATCAAACCCTAGGTATAACTTGGAAACTACCAATTATACCTATAACAAGCTATGGACAACTCTTAAGCTATCCCTACTTAATTATATATAGTATACATTTCCTATGACAAAAAATCTTCCATATTATGGAGTAAATACAAGCACTTCATAGAAAAGAGTAACATAGCTTCATATTCTTTTTCAAAGCAAATACTATATTTTCCTAATGGAAGTATTCCAATTAATTTATTCAAAACACACAATCTTTAATAAGTAAAGATAATTAAAAGAAGAGTTATCCCCATGCCTGCTAAATGCTTGTCTAATTGATTGAATGTTGCATGGCTCTCCAAAACAACAACTAGATTTACTATGAACTCCCAACAATGCCTCTAAAATCCCCTCTCTCACAAGTTGATATTATCCTTCTCACCAAATACTCAATGCTCTCAATACTCTCACAAAATTCTAAATGCTCTCATTACTCTCACAAAATACAGCAGAATGAAGTTGCAAATTAGAAGTGTGTATGGAGTGGAAATAAAATATAGAATGAGTAACAAATGAGAAAGTATGTTGCTCTATTTATACAACAACAAGGAGACTTCTCGGTCTATAGAAAAGGCATGTAGATTGACAACATTATCCATGCAAGTTAACTCACTTAAGTTGGAAAAAAGATGGCAGCAAAAATAGAGTTTACTTAGCATACTAAGCTATAGGCCAACCTCTTAATTTTGACAGCAACTTATGACTATTTCAATCAGCACATGATCAAAAGGTGATAGTCAATTTCTTCCCAGATTGAACTTCTACAACCTATAAAACTTTCATAATATGGCGTCAAGCAAGCAACCATCTCTCTATAAATTTGGCACAACTTAACTCATTTGAACTAGTCTCTTTTCAAAATGTAACACACTGCATAGGTTGACTAAGTCTATGCCCAACAAAAACTAAAGGAATGATGAGTCACTTTATCTCATTAATCAACTTTGACCAATTCCTTATCATGATGTAATCTTTTCCTATTAACACGTGTCTACATTTACTTTGATGTTGGTGTAAATCCATCACCATTATGACAGGGCGTCCCATGTGGTATTGTTGTTTACTAAGTCAAATATATTATATCTCAAGCATTGACTAAGTCAATACTCTTTATATCGACTTATTTGTTGCACAATATATTGTATATAGTTCGCTCTATAACATTTGCCAATATGTATTATATTTGGCCTTTATAATGCTTTGTATTTGTTAAATACAATGGCCTATGTTCAAGTAATATATCGGCCTCTAAGCATTGCTTATGATAATCGATCATCATTCATATAATCATATTTAAATATATATACATATATTTACATATACATACATATATATGTATATCTACACTCACTCACACACATGTGTATATGTATATGTATATATGTTTATATATATTAATAAATTATGTATACATTCGGTATATAAATATATACAAACAAGTTATCATTCACATCGATTGTGTACATATATATATATATATATATATATATATATATACATATACATATATATATATACATATATATACATATACATATACATATATATATACATATACATATACATATACATATACATATACATACATACATACATACATACATATATATATATGTGTGTGTGTGTGTGTATGTATGTATGTATTCCTCTATGTACATGTACACGTATGTGTACATATATTGATACATTTGTATGACATATCCATTTTCCCATCATACATGTGTATCAATACATGTATACATATGGACATATGTATATATCATAATATATCATATAATATATACACATTCGATTGTACACCATATTCATACACAATTAATATTGTATCGATAAGTACTTACGTTTGATATATCTATATATACATTTACATGTCGCTAGGTCCATTTGATAGTTCCATGCACATATGTGTATGGTCTATCATCGATATGCTTATGTACACATATACATACGTTCCACGTGTTTTAACTCATCAATACAAAAATAGCAATATAAGGAAGAGCTCATATACTCCCAAACATATAACATCATCCAAGCATGCATTCAACAGCAACAAGACCCTTACTTAATGTGCAGACACATCAAACTAAAGATGACTTACCAAATCCCAACATAACAACTTGACTCAACCATTCTACTGTGAGTGTGTAAGCTCAGATAGGTTATGATACTGGTTACCCGACCAAGACCTTCTCCTAAGTGATGCTTCCCCTCTGCCTAGAGAATTGAACATATTCCTGCATCCACTAACACATTCCTATGGTAGTCAATTGTTCAACAAAATATGCATTGCATATAATACATCTCCATAGTTAGAACATTCATTTCAATAACCATTCATTTAACTTATATGCATGTCTTCATATATCATTTAAACTAAACAACATCCATTCATAATCCATGGATAACAAAGTGCAAGCACAATTTATTCATCTTCAGAATCCAAATTACATTCACATTTACCCTACATAGTAATAGTAAATAGTAAATACACAATTGGGGTCTAACATACTCCCCCCTTGTGAATCGTTGTCCCTGATGATTTTATGTAGCAACATAAAACAAACACACAAACAACATATTGTTTCAAGTACTCTCAAATGCATCTAAAACAAAACATGAGGAAAATTTTGTTGAATCTCAGCATAGTCTTCCTGGGTGGTTGAGTCTTTTGCATACTGGTCCCATTGGACTTTGCATTGCAATACTTCCCTGTTACGCAAGTGAATCTTATGTGTTCCGAGCACCTTGATGAGCTCGAGAGTTACCACTCTAGGGTCCTATACCTGTAAAGCATTCCAATCAATCACATGATTATCACCTGTTATATACTTCTTTAGGTACAACACATGAAAGACATTATGCACCCTAACAAGAGTTGGTGGCAACGTAATTCAATAAGCTACCGGATTCACTTAGTCAAGAATCTCAAAAGGTCCTACGTATCATGGAGCCAATTTGGAAGACTCCAAATTTAATTGAACTCTTGTGAGGTTTCACTCTCAACAACACCTTGTCACCTATAGCAAAATTTTGGGGTATTCCCTTTGCATCAGCATAGTTTTTGTCTATCATTAGCTTCAACTAATCTTTGCTTAACAATTTTTACTTGCTCTTCCATTTTAGCCAACACTTTTGGCCCATGGCTCACTCTATCTTCAATTCTATCCCAACTTATAGGATTTCGACACTTTTGACCATATAATGCTTCGAAAGGAGCCATCTTTATTGCAGAATGATAAGAATTATTGTAAGCAAATTCCACCAAGGGTAAGTAATATTCCCACTTGTACTATTGATCCATGCAATACATTCTAAGTAGTTCCTCCAATACTTAATTTACCCTTTCTGTTTGTCCATCTGTTTCTGGATGATATGTTGAGCTAATATTCAGTTGAGTCCCTAATGCAAAAAACAACATTTTCCAAAATCTAGAAGCGACTCATGCATCTCTATCTGATATTATCTTTTTGGGTATTCCATGTAGCCTAAACACTTCTTGCACAAATTTTCTTGCTGTGATAGGTGCTCCATCAGTTAGATTTTTGGGTATAAAGTGTACTACTCTTATAAGCTTATCTACCACCACAAGAATGGCATTGTGCTTAACTTGTAAGTAATAATCATCCTCTTTGCATTTCTACAACACTTGACCTTTAAAGTCAGTTTGAATCATCACTATTGAAGCAATATGACGTCTTCGACTCAAAGCATCGACAACCCAATTTTATTTCCCTTTAATATAACTCATATTGAAGTCATAATCAACTATTAACTCCAACTATCTTCTCTATTTGGCATTCATATTAGGTTGAGTAAAAAGGTACTTTAATCCATGATGATCAGTTTCCATTTCAAAGGGTTTCCCCAACAAGTAATTTCTCCACATTTGCAATGCGTGAACCGTAATTGCTAATTCCAAATCATGCGATGCTTAATTCTGCTCATAGGGTTTTAGCTTCCTTGATTCATATATAATTACTTGTTCAGCTTGCATTAACACACCACCTAAACCCTCTCCTAATGCATATGTGATAACAGTAAATTCTCTCTCAAGATCTGGTACTTTCAAAATCGATGCAGTGGTCATTTTTTCTTTAAGTAATTCAAAGGCTACTTGGCACTTCTCAATCCATTCAAACTTCTTTCCTTTCTTCTACAAAGAAGTAATCAAAAAGGAAATCTTGGAGAATTTTGCAAAAAACTTTCTATAGTATCCCACCAAACCCATAAAACTCCTAACCTCAGATGCATTATTGGGTACTGGCCATTCAAGCACCGCCTTGATTTTAGCTGGATCTACTAAAATACCTTTTGCTGAAATCACATGTCCAAGATAATGTACTCTCTTTTGAAAGAAGGTGCACTTAGAGATTTTTCCATATAACTTGTGTTCTCTAAGTCTTTGCAACACTATCTCTAAATTTCTACAATGTTCCTCCTCGTTCTTTGAATATATCAAAATATTATCTAGAAATACCATGACAAATTTATCTAAACAATCCCTAAATATGTTATTCATAAGGTTCATGCAAGTGCATTTGTTAAATTGAAGGGTAGAACTATGAACTCATAATGTCCATATCGAGTTCTGAATGTGATCTTAAAGATGTCTTCATCCTTAATTCTCAACTAATGATATCTCTAGATCTTAGATCAATCTTGGAAAATACAACAGTTCCCCTCATTTGATTGAAAATATCATCAATGTGTGGCAACATATATTTATTCTCTACCATAGCTTTGTTAAGCATATGATAATTGATGCACAAACACAAAGTACCATCCTTCTTTTTCACAAAGATAACTAGTGATCCCCAGGGTGATACACTTGGTCTTATCAACCCCTTAGATAGAAATTCATCCAATTGTACCTTAAACTCCATTAGTTTAGTTGTTGTCATCCTATAAGGTACCTTGGAAATAGGTTCAAACCTTGGAACTATATCTATAGAGAAATCAAATATCCTTTTCAATGGCAACCCAAGCAACTCATCTAGAAACACATCCAAAAATTTGCTCAGTATAGAATACTTCTCCATATTCAACATTCTTGTTTCATCCATTTCACCTTCTTCCATCTGTTGAAAGTTTTGTGACTATAAGTTATCAAGATTCTCTTCAAGTTCTTCTATCTTGACTACAAAGAGTTTGCACCCTTTCTTCTTAGCCCTTAACAGTTGCATTGCAAAAATTTGACGTATCTTGATCTCTCTAGGTATCCCTTAAAACTTCACTTGATTACCAAGATCATCCAAGCACTCTAAAATTCTAGCATGGAAATCTACCTTAGCCCTATGTCTCCACAACCATTTCATACCTAGGATAACATCATATGACACTAAAGGTACGACATAAAGGTTCACTTCTATAGAAAAAACAAGGTAGCTCTATCCTAGCTTCGAATAGAAATTGATCCACCTTTGCTCTTGTTTGGTTTGCATACTCTACATCTCAAGACTTTACCATGTGTCTAGCCTTTCTAGATATTTGCTTAGTTACTCTAGGTGAAATAAAATTCTCAGTTGCACCAATATCTATAAGTACAAAAATGGGTAAGCCAAACAAAATATGTGGTGTCTCAATTGGAGTCACTTGATACTCTGCTTGGAAATCATCCACAACTGCATGTATCTTTCTATTGAAACATTTATTGCTAAGTAGGCAGTGGATTACCATATGATCATGACCCTGAAGCCTTATTAGGACATTGATTCGCATAGTGGTTTCCTCCACAAGTGAAACATCCAGTAGTCGGTCCTTTCCTCTTCACAGGTTCTCCAAACTTGTTAGCATACCCACCAACATTATTGGTGTTCCTACTACTGGAACCATTCTTCCTACATTCCCTTCTTGACTATTTCCCACTATTACAAGATCCTTCTTCTCCTTTCTTGGGAACATTTTGCACAATTTCTACTTTCCTTGGGGTTGTTTGTCTTGGACTCCTGCAATCTTCTTTCGATTTCGATTTTCTTGACCGATGGAGATAGCCTTAAGCTTATGCTCCTATTTAACCGCTTTCTCATACACAAGTTCCATAGTTTCTAGACTATGCACATCCACTTCTCCTCTGATCTAATTATTAAGTCCCATGATAAAAAAATTTATATGGAAGCATTCATCCTTTTGGTAGATAAGAACATAATGCAGAAGATGAGTAAAATTCTCCCAATATTCATTAACCATCATCTCCCCTTGTCTCAGACTCTGAAAATTCGTGAGTTTCTGATCAAAGTAGAGTTGGGGCAACCATCTTTTATGGAATATTTTAACAAATTCACTCTAAGTCAGTTTCCATGAGTTAAGATTGAGTTCCATCTTTTTATTAATCCACCAATTAGAGGCTTCTCCTACTAACTAGTATGCTCCCCAAGCAGGTTTGGTGATATTAGTATAATTCTAAATCTCAAAGTACTTCTCCATTTGTACTAACCAAGCCTCAGCTTCATCTCCGCGGGTGCTTCCTTCAAAATTGGGTGGGGTAATTTTCTTCATATCTCTAGAGAGTTCATGATCATGTTCATGAGAAGAGTTCTCTCCCTCGTTCTCGTTGTTTGGAACTTCCTTCTCAACCCTACCCTTTACCCTTTCTTGTTCAAGGTTTTCCAACCTTACTAAGATTTGGTTCAATCTAGCTTCAACTCCTATTGGTCCTTGCCCAACTCCTTGGCTTCTGCTAGGATTGGTTTGTGTCCTCACCATCTTCACAAAAATGGATTCTACCTGAAGGTTTTTCCATGTTATCAATTTATCTTATGGAAAACATTAAAATGAGCTATAAATCACACATAAGGAATTCCACATAAGACTTTAAGCACAATATTTTTTTTATAAACATATGATCTTATTAATTCACAAGGATCTAAATATTCCTTTTGATTACATGGAGTGACTATTTAGATAGTCAAGTGGAGAGTATCCCTCTGATTCACTCTCTGACACGTAACTTAATGGAATATACCCTACAGATTGAGACTGTTCATCCCTCATTTGTTCATACCTATCCCATAATGGATAATAACCTTTGAATTTGTCATTTGATACATAGTTGCAAGGTACATATCCCTTAGACTCATTACTCAAGGAAATTACAATTACTTCTGCCATTGGGAGAACTCTAGGGTCCCTAAAGATAAATGTTGGATTGATGCTCCCTTCCAAGGGCATACCCCTGGAAAGTGATGATGACTCATACTTCTCTGGTAAGACAGATGGTAGGTAGTTGAACGTAGCCTCCATCTTCACCTTTCTCTTCACATCAGTAATTTAAGAAAGTGTGTGACTGAAGGTTTCAGTGTCACTTAACTAGATGGAATTATTGTAGTTAGTACCCTCAATTGTCCCAACGATGACCTCTCTTTCCTTCTTGGCCTTGAGATAGCGCTCATTTATGATTACTAACTTTCTAGCTGTTAACCTGAGATGCACCATCTTGGCACAAGAATTTCAAAACATTAGATAACATTGGACATAAAGAATGATGAGATCATAGGTTCCAGAGCTAAACCTGGTAGCTCTGATACCACATGTAACATGTCAATCGTTCACTAAAGTAAATTTTCCTAAGTTTTCACTTTGCGAGTAAAATAAACTATGTAACAAGCCATTTCAATAAAAAAATTCTTTATTTATTCAGAACAAATGAACATAGATGTCATAATAACAATTCCATAATAAATTCATGATTACAATATTTCCAACATTGTGTACAAAGTACATACATTGCTCAACTAAGCTACAAGCAATAGATATAGATAGTCCAGGAACCTCCGTTCAAATATTTGGTCTTCTTGTCATCTGCTGAGGAGGAGAAGCATCACTCAAGTGCTTTTCAACCAACCACAAACTCATATGTTATCCCCCACACATCTATCATTCGATAGATGGCCCCACCTTTCAACAAAGAGATTGGTGGAGTAACCTCGTAACAACAACCAACTGAGCTTAGTGTTGTGTCCTACATGGATAGAACTTGTAAACCCACAATCTAGAACTAGCATGCAAATAAATGGATCACGATGAATTGACAGTGAAGCTAAAGGAAATCACACTACTTTGGCCAAAGTTTTCTCACCGAGTACTTCGAGTGATAGTCATCCTACTCACGTACACTGCTCAAGCTCAATTTGAATTAATGCCACTATATACTATGCATAGGTTTATCCTTCAACGGGTAGTCTATAACCCTAGATACAGCCTATTCCCATTTCCCATAACTTAATGATATATATACTCATAAAGCATAAGTACAAGTACCCTACACTTAACGAATTATCAAACCCTAGGTGTAACTTGGAAACTACCAATTATACCTATAACTAGCTATGGAAAACTCTTAAGCTATCCCTGCTTAATTATATCTAGTATACACATTCCTATGACAAAAAATCTCCCCTATTATGGAGTAAATACAAGCACTTCATAGAAAAGAGTAACATAGCTTCATATTCCTTTTCAAAGCAAATACTATATTTTCCTAATGCAAGTATTCCAATTAATTTATTCAAAACACACAATCTTTAATAGTAAAGATAATTAAAGGAAGAGTTATCCCCATCCCTGCTAAATGCTTGTCCAATTAATTGAATGTTGCATAGCTCTCCAAAACAACAACTAGCTTTACTATGAACTCCAAACAATGCCTCTAAACACCTCTCTCTCATTAGTTGATATTATACTTCTCACAAAATGCTCAATGCTCTCAATAATCTCACAAAATATAGCAGAATGAAGTTGCAGATTAGAAGTGTGTATGGAGTGGAAATAGAATTAGAATGAGTAACAAATGAGAAAGTATGTTGCTCTACTTATACAACAAGGAGACTTCTCAACCTATAGAAAAGGCATGTAGATTGACAACATTATTCATGTAAGTCGACTCACTTAAGCTTGCGAAAAGGTGACGGAAAAAACAAAGTTTACTTAGCATACTAAGCTACAGGTCAGCCTCTTAATTTTGATAGCAACTTATGACTATTTCAATCAACACATGATCAAAAGGTGATAGTTGATTTCTTCCCATATTGAACATCTACAACCTATAGAACTTTCATAATATGGTGCCAAGCAAGCAACCATCTCTCTATAAATCTGGTGCGTCTTAACTCATTTGAACTAGTCTCTTTTCAAAATGTAACACATTGCATAGTTCAACTAAGTCTATGCCTAGCATAAACTAAAGGAATGATGAGTCACTTTATCTCACTAATCAACTTTGACCGATTCCTTATCATGGTGTAATATTTTCCTATTAACATGCATCTACATTTACTTTGTTGTTGGTGTAAATTCGTCGCCATTATGACAGGGCGTCCCATGTGTTATTGTTGTTTACTAAGTCAAATGTATTATATCTCAAGCATTGACTAAGTCAATACTCTTTATATTGACTTATTTGCTACACAATATATTGTATATAGTTCGTTCTATAACCTCTGCCCATATGTATTATATTCGGCCTTTATAATGATTTGCATTTGTTAAATACAATTGACCTATGTTCAAGTAATATATTAGCCTCTAAGCATTGCTTATGATAATCGATCATCATTCATATAATCATATTTAAATATATACATATATATATATATATATCTATATCTACACTCATATATGTATATGTATATATATATGTATATATGTATATATATGTGTGTGTGTGTGTGTGTGTGTGTATATATATATATATAAATAAAGTATGTATACATATAGTATATAAATACATACAAACAAGTTATCATTCCCATTGATTGTGTACATATACATACATATATATAAATGCATATATATATACATACATATATACATACATGCGTACATACATATATATATATACGTATTATATATATTATATATATACTATATATATTATCTATATACTATATATATTATATATACATACATACATACATACATACATATATATATATTCCTCTATGTACATGTATACATATTTGTACATATATTGATACATTTGTATGGCATATCCATTTTCCCATTATACATGTGTATTGATACATATATATATATATACACACACACACACATTCGATTGTACACCATATTCATACACAATTACTATCGTATTGATAAGTACTTACATTTGATATATCTATATATACATTTGCATGTCACTAGGTCCATTTGATAGTTCCATGTGCATACATGTAGGGCCTATCATCGATATGCTTATGTATACATATACATATATTCCACGAGTTTTAACTCATTAGTACAAAAATAGAAATGTAAGGAAGAGCTCATATAAGTTCCCAAACATATAACATCATCCAAGCATGCATTCAACAATACAAGACCCTCACTTAATGTGCAGACACATCAAACTAAATATGCCTTACCAAATCCCAATATAACAACTTGACTCAACCATTGTACTGTGAGTGTGTGTAAGCTCAGATAGGTTATGTTCCTGGTTACCCAAACAAGACCTCCTGAGTGATAGTTCCCCTCCGCCTGGAGGATTGAACATATTCCTACATCCACTAACACATTCCCATGGTAGTCAACTATTCAACAAAATATGCTACACATATAATACATCTCCATAGTTAGAACATTCATTTCAGTTATATGCATTTCTTCATATATCATTTAAACGAAACAATATTCATTCATAATCCATGGATAACAAAGTGAAAGCACAATTTATTCATCTTCAAAATCCAAATTACGTTCACATTTACCCTACACAATAATAGTAAATAGTAAATACACAATTGGGGTGCAACATAAAGGGTGAAGTTCAAATTTAATGACCTGTTCTGGTAGGAAAAATAATAAGATTATAGAGAAAAAAGGAAAAAGTTGTCGACCTGAACAAGTGAAATAGGTGCCTATTACTATTAGTTTCCTTAGTTCCTTAGTCAATGAAAATTCAATTGCTACCAAAATTCAAAAGGTTCCTTTTCTCAAGTCAAGCTACAGCTCTGTGAATGCAATCTTTTTAATCCAGTTATTTTTTAATTTTTAGCCCACTGCTTAATTTCCCTTCTGCATGCTTTCATGTGATTCTTAGGAAATTATATCTAATTTTCTTTTATTTATGATTTCTTTATTTAACTTAATTTTTTTCTTTTTCATGCATTTTATTTTTATTTTTATTTCAAAAATGTATTAACTAACCTTTTATATATTATTAATGTTTATATAAATAATGTCTTCTACCATGACGAGGAGAGGTGGGCGTCATAGGTATGATCCATGGCGATCAAATAGGCCATTTCAAGCACCGCGGAGGTAGGGAAGAGGTTTTCAAGAAGGATTTCATGGTGATTTTTATGGATGGGAATGGGAGGATCCACATTGGAACAAGAGGTGTCCTCAACCACAACCAAGAAACCCTAATGCTCACCCATGTTTGCCTAGAATGGGCTATGGGAAATTGATCTCAAGTAATACTAAGAGAAATGTTGAGTTTATGGAAAATAAAGTATAGAATCCCATGGAGAAAATGATAGAGGCATGGAAAAACTAGGTATGCATTTCCATTAAAGTAGACAAAGTGCTTTCTTTTGAAATAGGTAGAAAAGAGTGGGTAGATGTTGTTCAGTTATTCAGGGAGAGAGATTTTTTTGTAAAATGCGTTGGGGGTTGTCCATCATTGGATTGCATCATGGAGTGGAGTGAGGTGCACTGGGCATCTAGGTAAAAAAATTCTCCCCTAGCAAATGGCTTTTTTCTGGTTGTGTGTGATAGCGATCTGTCAAAATGTTGGGTTCTGAATGATGGACCGTTTGTGCTGGATGGAATGGGTGTTTGCATAAAGGAATGGGAACTAAAATTTAACCCATTGACTGCAACAATTGATGAACTCCTTTTTGTGGATTTTCTTGCCCAATTTACCGATGGAATGTTGGAATATAGAAACTCTGAAAGTGATTGGTGGTCGCATGGGTTCCTTTGTCAAAGCCAAGCAAGTGGTGTCTAAGGTTGATAACAATTTGTTTATAAGAATGTGCATTAATTGGAAGCCTTTTCCACCCCTTCCAAAGGAATTGGAAATCTGAATGAATGAGGATATATGGTGTCAAAAGGTTGAGTTAGATCTTGATGTGAATACCTACGTGAGTTGTGGTAAAACAGACCATACTGGTGTGGTCTTCCCTCAAAGTGGAAAGGGTAAGGAAATGGTTAACCTACCCAAGGACAATAATCATTTGAACCTTAAAAATTCTGAGTCACATAAAGCAGTAACACCCAGTGTTATGGTTCAATCACCTAAGAAGATGTTGGAGAAAGAGGTAGAAAAGAAGCTTGTTTCTTCTCCAACTTTGAAGGAACCTTGCGTGGTTGGGAGTGATAAGGAAAGCTCGGTCTTTGTGGAAGACGATTTGAATTAGAAAGCACCTGTTAAAAACTCAATCTCCCCTTCCTCTTTAGAGAAACCTGTGGGCTTGGACATCATTGTCTTGGAAAATAATATAGGCAATGATACAAGTAATGGTCAACTCATTTTTTCAAAGGTGTTACAGGCTACACAAGGTGGTGGCATTATTGAGGTTAAGGAAATCCAGAATCAATATTTAGTAGCATCTGTGGAAGGTTTTAAGACAAGGGAAAATCCAATGCAATCTTATAGAGGTGAAATTCTTGCTACTCTCTAGAATGGTATTATGAGAAGGGACTCTACAACAAACAATGAATTGTTGGGCTATGTTACCTTTAATGAGTATAACCTAGAGACTCCAACTCCAATGGAAAAGGATGAAGATGGAAATGTTGGCCTCGATGAAGAATCAAGCTTAGATGGGGACAATGATGAAGGTATCTTGGAGGATAGGACAATCAAGATAGGGGAAAAAAAGAAACAAGGGTGGAAACCAAATAGAATAAAACTTGAATTGGCTAGGAGTGCCAAAGGTCAATGCAAACTTAGATCCAGGAAGGGGTTGGCCCTTCCCGAGCAGCAATGAAGGAAATTTCTTGGAATTTCAGGGGCTGCAATGCCCCTAAAAAGAGGCGTTTGATCAAGCAAGGCCTTGATCAGGCGCGACTAGATTTAATTTTGCTCCAGGAAACCAAATTGGATAGAGAAAGTTCAATCAATCTCATGAAGAAATGGGGTAGATGGTAGGGCAGTTTTGTGGAAGCTTTGGGTGCTTCAGGGGGCTTAGGTATTTTATGGGACCCATGGAAGCTCAGTTTAGAGGATTTGGCTCAAAGTAAACATTGGCAACTAGTTAAAGTCAACCACCATGCATTCAAGCTTCCGGTTTTTCTCATCAATGTGTATGAACTGAGTGGAACAGGCCAAAAAAGAGCAATGTGGCTACAAATATCAGAGGTTATTCAATCTTTAGAAGATGTGTTGTTGATTGTTGGTGGGGTTTTCAATGCAACTTTAGATTCTTTAGAAAAATGGGATGGAAGCATCTATCAGAGTGTTGTCTAGGTGGATTTTCATAAATTTGTAATTCATAATAGCTTTTAGGAAATTTTCACAAAGAACGAGAAATTTACATGGACTAACAAAGAAGAGGGTTTACGAACATAGCTGAAAAAATTGAACGTTTCTTTATAGTTGGAAAAAGGGAGGTTCATTTAATGGTACTTGAATCAACAATCTTACCTTTCTCAAGATCAAACCACTACCCACTGGCTTTGTCTATCCTAAAAGATGGATTGCCTCCTAGAAGCCCCTTTAAGTTTGAGAATATGTGGCTGCATGATGAAGGGTTAAAATAATTGGTGGAGGAATGGTGGAATCAAGCTCTTGTTGTTCAAGGTAATAAAGCTTTCATTTTCTTCAAAAAGTTACAATTTGTAAACGTTAAGCTTCGTGAATGGAATTAGCAACATTTCAAGAATATATTTGATGAAAAGTGGTGATTGGAGGATGAGTTAGAGCAAATACATGAACATGTTTCAGCTAATGGAATGAGTGAAGTGGATTTTGATCAAGAACAAATTTTGAATGTATAGTATGTTGAGGTGTTACTACGAGAAGAAATCTTTTGGAGGCAAAAATCTCGGGAGTACTGGTTGAAAGAAGGTGATCGTAATACAAAGTTTTTTCATAGTTCAGTTAAAGTAAGATGAAGTAGAAATATAATTTTTGAGTTCAAAGGGCAAGATGGTATTGCACTCACAGACCAAGCTGATATAAATAAGGAAGTTGTTTATTTTTTTCAAGATCTTTTAAATGTTGAGAGTGCTCTATGGAATGAGTAGAGTGAAGCCTTGTTGAATGTAATACCCAACATTATAACGGGCCAACACAACAAAATTATAATGAAGTCGGTATCTTTAGAAGAATTCCATCAGGCAGTGTTTCAATTGGGGCGGGATAAAGCCCCTGGCCTAGACGGTTTTCCAGCTAGCTTTTATCATGCCTTTTGGGACATTATAAGTGTTGATTTTTTTGGGCTAGTGGATGAATCACGAGCACAATCTTATATGTTAAGGGATTTAAATAATACACTTATTGCTTTGGTGCCAAAGAAGAAAGAGTTTAATTCATTTGATGACTTCCGCCCAATTTCCCTATGTAATACAATTTACAAGGTAGTCTCTAAAGTGATGGCAAATAGACTCAAGCAGTTTCTCCATTTAATAATTTGGAAAGAACAAAGTGGTTTTGTACCACAAAGATCAATTGTGGTAGGCATTATTATTGCATAGGAGGCAATTCACTTAGTTCAGAAGGAAAAAATAGAAAGGTTTTTTTGTGAAGTTAGATATTAGAAAAGCATATGATCAAGTAGATAGATCCTTCCTTCTTCGTGTGCTTGGAAAATTTGGTTTTAGCCAAGAGTGGATTGCATGGGTTAAGAGCTATATTGAGACACCTCACTACTTGGTGCTTGTGAATGGTAGCCCACAAGGCTTCTTCTCCTCCAAAAGAGGTTTAAGACAAGGTGACCCGCTGTCCCCTTTCCTTTTTATTATAATGGTGGAAGTTCTAGGAAGATCCATAAGTAAGTTGCAGGATGATGGGAAATGGAAGGGTATAAAGGTGGCTCGGGGTGTTGAAGCGGTTACACACCAACAGTTTGATGATGATACGCTTCTAATGGGAGAATCATCACTAGGGGAAGCTCATGTTATGAAGAAAGTATTAGACAAATATTGTGATGCATCAGGTTAGAAAATAAATTGGCACAAATCAGATTTATTTTTCTTCAATACAAGCCTGGAAAAATAACATGCAATAAGCAAAGTATTAGGCATTAGAGTTGGAAAACTTCCTGGAAGATACTTGGGCACTCCTCTCTTGTGAGGATCTTGTAGACCATCTCTTTGGAACCACTTGGTAGATTGCTATTTGGGGAAAATGGAAGGTTGGAAGGGGCATTGGCTATCTTTAGCAGGTAGAATTTTGATGCTTAAATTAGTTATATCAACGATCCTGATTTTTCAATGATGTGCTTAAAATTACCCTCCAAAATAGTATCTTTGATTGAGTAGCAAATGTGGAAATTTATGTGGAATGGTAGCCAGGATCATGATAAAATCACACTTCTTGCTTGGGATAAAGTGTGCAGCCCAAGACATGTTGGAGGTGCAGGCTTGAGAAAATGGCATCTAATGAATGAGGCAATGGGTGCAAAGCTGATTTGGAACATGTATACCAAATCAGATCAAAAGTGGGCCCAAATTTTGTAGTAGAAGTATCTTGACACCCCAGAAAAAGAAAGGATTTCAACGATACAAAACCCTCCTAAAGGGTCTACAGTATGGAATTTTATGATATCATGTAGGAAGGTAATTACTGATCGTCTGACCTGGAAAATTGGTTTTGGGGAACAAGCACATTTCTGGGATGACTCATGGGAGGGCTTCGAATTCTTGAAAGGAGATGGGCAGATGGAAGAAATTAAGAGGATCACAGAAGGTGGGTGGGTTGTGAAGGTTAGAGATTTCTTGAAAAGCAAAATGATCGATGGTCAAGAGGTTTGGGAGTGGAAATTAGTTGTTGATTTAAACTTAAGTTTAGAACAACAAGACATTTTGTAATCCATTTTGCAAAGGGAACATATTACCATTGATGGAAGTGATGACAAGGTGATTTGGTGTGGTTCCAAAAGAGACAATTACAATGTCAAGTTGGGTTACAAGTTTTTCTTAATAAGTTCTAGAGCTAAGCCTGGTAGCTCTGATACCACATGTAACATGTCAACCATTCACTAAAGTAAATTTTCCGAAGTTTTCACTTTGCTAGTAAATAAACTATGTAACAAGCCATTGCAATAAAAAAATTATTTTCTTTATTGAGAACAAATCAGCATAGATGTCATAATAACGATTCCATAATAAATTCATGATTATAATATTTCCAACATTGTGTACAAAGTACATACATTGCTCAACTAATCTACAAGCAATAGATATAGATAGTCTAGGAACCTCCTTTCAAATCTTTGGTCTTCTTGTCGCCTGCTAAGGAGGAGAAGCATCACTCAAGTGCTTTTCCCCCAACCACAAACTCATATGTTGTCCCCCACACATTATCATTCGATAGATGGCCCCACCCTTCAATGAAGAGATTAGTGGAGTAACCTCATAATGACAGCTAACTGAGCTTAGTGTTGTGTCCTACATGGCTAGAACTTGTAAACCCACAATCTAGAACTAGCATGCAAATAATGGATCACGGTGAATTGACAATGGATCCAAAGGCAATCACACTACTTCAGCCAAAGTGTTCTCACCCAATACTTCGAGAGATAGTCATCCTACTCTCGTACACTACTCAAGCTTGATTTGACTTAAGGCCACTATATACTATACATAGGTTTATCCTTCAACGGGTAGTCTATAACCCTAGAGATAGCCTATTCCCATTTCCCATAACTTAATGATATATCTACTCATAAAGAATAAGTACAATTACCCTCCCCTTAATGGATTATCAAACCCTAGGTGTCACTTGGAAACTACCAATTATACCTATAACTAGCTATGGAAAACTCTTAAGCTATCCCTGCTTAATTATATCTAGTATACACATTCCTATGACAAATAATCTCCCCTATTATGGAGTAAATACAAGCACTTCATAGAAAAGAGTAACATAGCCTCATATTCCTTTTCAAAGGAAATACTATATTTTCCTAATGCAAGTATTCTAATTAATTTATTCAAAACACACAATCTTTAATAAGTAAAGATAATTAAAGAGTTATCCTCATGCTTGCTAAACACTTGTCCAATTAATTAAATGTTGCACAACTCTCCAAAATAGCAACTAGCTTTACTATGAACTCCCAACAATGCCTCTAAAAACCCCTCTCACAAGTTGATATTATACTTCTCACAAAATACTCAATGCTCTCAATACTCTCACAAAATGCTTAATGCTCTCAATAATCTCACAAAATATAGCAGAATGAAGTCGCAAATTAGAAGTGCATATGGAGTGGAAATAGAATATAGAATGAGTAACAAATGAGAAAGTATTTTGTTCTATTTATACATCAACAAGGAGACTTCACAACCTATAGAAAAGGAATGTAGATTGACAACATTATCCATGCAATTTGACTCAATTAAGTTGGAAAAAAGGTGGTAGCAAAAATAGAGTTTACTCAACATACTATGCTATAGGTTGACCTCTTAATTTTGACAACAACTTATGACTATTTCAATCAGCACATGATCAAATGGTGACAGTCGATTTCTTCCTAGATTGAACTTCTATAGCCTATAAAACTTTCATAATATGGTGCGAAGCAAGCAACCATCTCTATATAAATTTGGCATGGCTTAACTCATTTGAACTAGTCTCTTTTCAAAATGTAACACATTGCATAGGTTGACTAAGTCTATGCCCAACAAAAACTAAAGGAATGATGAGTCACTTTATCTCATTAATCAACTTTGACTGATTCCTTATCATGTTGTAATCTTTTCCTATTAACACGTGTCTACATTTACTTTTTTTTTGGTGTAAATCCATCGCCATTATGGCAGGGTGTCCCATGTGTTATTATTGTTTACTAAGTCAAATGTATTATATCTCAAGCACCAACTAAGTCAATACTCTTTATATCGACTTATTTGTTGCACAATATATTGTATATAGTTCGCTCTATAACCTCTACCAATATGTATTATATTCGGAATTTATAATGCTTTGCATTTGTTAAATACAATCAGCCTATGTTCAAGTAATATATCGGACTCTAAGCATTGCTTATGATAATTGATCATCATTCATATAATCATATTTAAATATATATACATATATTTACATATACATACATATATATGTTTATCTACACTCATATATATATGTATATGTATATGTATATGTATATGTATATATATATTTATATATATAAATAAAGTATGTATACATTCGGTATATAAATATATACAAACAAGTTATCATTCCCGTGATTGTGTACATATATATATTCCTCTAGGTATATGTATACATATGTGTATATATATTGATACATTTGTATGACATATCCATTTTCCCATTATACATGTGTATCGATACATGTATACATATGGATATATGTATATATGTATATATATACACACACACACACTCGATTGTACACCATATCCATACACAATTACTATCGTATTGATAAGTACTTACATTTGATATATCTATATATATAGATTTACATGTCGCTAGGTCCATTTGATAGTTCCATGTCCATTTGATAGTTCCATGTCCATTTGATAGTTCCATGCGCATACGTGTATATTCTATCATCGATATGCTTATGTATACATATACATACATTCCACATATTTTAACTCATCAGTACAAAAGTAGCAATATAAGGAAGAGCTTATATAAGTTCCCAAACATATAACATCATCCAAGCATGCATTAAACAGTAACAAGACCCTTAATGTACTGACACATCAAACTAAAGATGACTTACCAAATCCCAATATAACAACTTGACTCAACCATTCTACTGTGAGTGTGTGTAAGCTAAGATAGGCTACGTTACTAGTTACCCAACCAAGACCTTATCTTGAGTGATAGTTCCCCTCTGCCTGGAGGATTGAATATATTCTTGCATCCACTAACACATTCCCACTGTAGTCAGTTGTTCAAAAAAATATGCTACACATATAATACATCTCAATAGTTATAACATTCATTTCAATAACCATTCATTTCACTTATATGAATTTCTTCATATATCATTTAAACGAAACAAAATTCATTCATAATCCATAGATAACAAAGTGCAAACACAATTTATTCATCTTCAAATTCCAAATTACATTCACATTTACCCTACATAGTAATAGTAAATAGTAAATACACAATTGGGGTGTAACATAAAGGGTGAAGTTCAAATTTAATGACCAGTTCTGACAGGAAAAATAATAAGATGACAGAGAAAAAAGGAAAAAGCCATTGACCTGAACAAGTGAAATAGGTGTCTGTTACTATTAGTTTCCTTAGTTCCTTAGTCGACGCTACCAAAATTTAGAAGGTTGCTTTTCTGGCGTCAGGCTATAGCTCCGTGAATGCCTATAATAATTCTTTTTTGTCAAATTCGTCCCTTTTAAAAAGCTCGACCTCCTACCTTTTGTGTCCCTTATTTTTTTCCATGCAATCTTTTTAATCCAGTTATTTTTTTTTATTTTTATCCCACCACTTAATTTCCCTTCTACATGCTTTCATGTGATTCTTAGGAAATTATATCTAATTTTCTTTTATTTATGATTTCTTTATTTAATTTAATTTTCTGCTTTTTCATGCATTTTTTTTTTAATTTTTATTTCAAGAATGTATTAACTAACCTTTTTATATATTATTAATATTTGTATAAATAATAATATATTTATTATATTATTATTTATATATAGATAATTATATAATTATTTTGAAAATAATCTTTTATTTTTATTTTATTATTTTCATATTTATAAATATTTATATATATAGTAGTAATATATTTATTATATTATTATTTATATATATAATTAAATTAAGCAATTCGTTTTGATTAGAGGGTAAAAAATGGGTTTTGATGGGGCCCGAAACCCAGTACAAAGGAAGACAAGCTGCCCAAAAGATAAACCATAGACCAACAACAGCTCCGCAGCAGCTGCAAAAGATAAACAGGACTACACACACTGCATCTTACAAAAAAATAATGGCCAAAGACCCTTAAACCAACTGGTTTTTAATTGGGACCAGAAACCCTTTTTATTACACAAAGATCCTGCCTGCATCTGCCAAGCATCAGCAAACCAACCGCTCATGGAAGACACCAATGAGCCAAGAAAGATAATCATCACTAAATGAGCAAAGAACACACTGGTAAGAACCACCAGTAAGACCAAACACCCCACCTCAATAGAGACAATTTGATCCACCACAAAAAACTGCAATAAGTTAGCTTTCATGCAGCTCATATTCACCTGGTAACCAACTCCAACTCCACCTCTAAAGGAGTGAGCTACCCTCTATTGGAGAGGAAGAAATGATCATTAAAGCCACCACAACCAGACATCACCAACACCCTCAAACTCCACGTCCATAGGAGAACTGCCCACCTCAATAAGAACAACTGTTGAGTGGGGGGCACCTCCATAGGACCAAAGGAGAAATCTGACATAGTAGCCAAGAAAACAATCATAGCCTCCTTTGGAAAGCCCTACACCAGGAACAAAAACATCTAGGATCTAGGATTAAGACTTGAAAACCACGCAGCTAAGAGAACAAGGCCACCAAAGATCTGAATAGAGTCCAAAACAACATGACCCATCAGCCAACAAGTCATCAGCAGAGAAGACCCCACAACACACACCTCAACTAGGTAAACCTTCATTAGCAACCATAGGCCCAAAGTAGCCAGGTCCATCACCACCTCTAACATAATAGAGATCCCATTAGACGTAGGAAAAGCACCCCTAACCAAATACAACAACTGGAAAACAAAAGAACACTCATCCCAACCAGAAGCACCCTGCCAAAATCAAGGGAAACAAACATAACCATTAGCTCCATAAGAAACTTTATGGAATCCACAACAAGGCAGGGTAGAGACAGCCCTGCCCAAACCAACATAACCACACCGACAACCCCCAACCCCAGAAAAAAAGAGCCTGAAGGGTACAAAAACAAACAAGAAGCCCACAAGCTAGCAGTGAGAACTAGGAAGAAATGAAAAACAACAAAAAGGAAGCCAAAAGTAGAGCAAGCCAACAATAGGAACCCCTAAGCCTCCCTATTACACTGAATAGGGACAAAAATAGGTCTAGTCAACAACCAAACTTCCAAAAAGCATCCAACGCACTCCCACATCATTTGCAAAGAGAGCCGCCAGAAAACAACAAAGAGCCACCAAGAAGGCAACAAGAAGAAGAAAAGGAAGAACAAGGAAAACCAAGAAATAAAACAAGCCAACACTAAGAAACCCCAAGCCCTCCAACTACGCTGAGTTGGAGCACAAATAAGCTCATTCTGCAACCAGTCATCCACAGAAAGTCCACCGCACACCCACTGCCTAGAAGGCAACCAAAAAGAGAGCACCAGATGCCACACATCAAGTAGATCAATGCAAGCATGACCGACCACAACCCAAGCAAGAAGAATGACCATCCTCCAAATAGAAGACCACCATTCACATCCAAGAACAACACCCACTCCACAAGAGGATAACCAGAGGCAACCAAAACTCACCAAGAGTAGGAACCCCCAAAAAAATACCACCAGCCACATAGTTAGAAGGGGAAAAGGGAGACCAAGAGGAACCAAGAAGAAGAACAAGCCAACATGAAGCACTCACCAGTCTTCCTATTATGTCGAATAGGAGCAAAAATAAGCCCATCAATCCACCATTCCACCTCAAAGAGCCCCAAGCACACCCACACCATTTGTAAGGCTAGTAGTAACCATAGAACACCAGGCAAACAAATCTAGATCATGAAGAGAACACCAAGCTACCACAAAAAACACCAAAACCTAAGGAGAAAATAAGAAGCTCCAGAATAGACCGCATCCCACAACAAAGAAAAAGAGATCTCCAAGACCCCCGCAGCCGACAACACAAAAATTCTCGTGAAGCCTCCATAGGAAAAAATAGAGAACAACTCAAAACATAGCCGCATAAGAGAGCATCCAGCCTTCTCCGTAGGAACCACAACCCACAGCGAAACCTGGACTCCATCCACATCTACAGGATCTCCATTTGCCTCTGTTGATTCCTCCTCACCCTTAGAGGAATTCAAATTCCCTCTGCATGCCTTTCCTCTCACGCTCCCAGTCGCACTCATCGCTTTGCACAAATTAAGCAATTCGTTATGGAAATTAAAATATTTTTAATTTTTTAACTAATCAACATTTATTTTTCAAAGAAGTAAAATAACATAAATCATACAAAATATATTATTTTCCCAAGTAATTTAGCTTTCATAACCTAATAAGACGTACTCATTACACACAATAATATCACAATCATAATTAACGCAATGCAATCATACAATGCAAAAGGATGCAACTACACGAGTGCGTGAATGCCTCGAGATCCCATCCTACTATTCATTTATCAAGCAATTTGGATACCCCTACCTCAACCATGTTCTCGCCTTTGACAATTACCTACTCATATTCCTGCACTTAGTCACACTCAAATTGCCATCAATAGGTTAGTCCACAAAACCATAGCCAAAGCATATACAAGAATTAAACTCACAATCACAACATGATGATTATTTCAATTTCATTTGAATGCATCAAGTTAACCATCTTATTTACCAATCACACTCATGGAAATACCAAATAATCAAATAGTCATAAGTGATGTCTAATAGTCTCATCAATATACTAGAAAATAAATGTATCATAGGATCGAGATGTGGCATCTAGCTTCCTACTCCATGATTAACTCATCATTGTATTTTCCTTGCATGTTAGCTTATAGTCACAAGTCTTTCCTAAAGCATAAAAAGGGATCAACACGCTCACTAAAAACTTAATTGTTGAACTATTTATTGAAAGCAAATAACTACACAAGAAAGACTAAAAGAAAAGCATACTTAGAAGTAAGTGTGCACACAATTATAAAGAGAAAGATTCATTTGCATTGATTGTCAATGACCATTCACAATCCTAAATTATTTTTCTAAAATTCTTAAAGCATGCCTCTACCAAATCCAATCCCTTTGGTCATTATAATCATGGATTTTTATAGATCTTTATCTAAGGGATTGATGACTCATTTACTAAGTAACTTCAACATAAATCATAGTGAATTTCGTATGTAATATATTTATCATCTATATTTGCAATTAGCACTTATAACGTTAGCTCATGTAGTTAATTGTATGCATAAATTTTATCTACTTGATAGAAATGCTAGTTGAATAAGGATCACACAAAATATAAGTGACATTATCAGGTGTCAATATCCTCATGCCACAAAATTATGTTTTGTACCCTAAATACTTATCCAAAAAAACTTAATATTACAAAGATTACCCTAATAAACACCATTATATAAGAACATATCCTAGGAATTTTATAATAATATCATCTATAACTTAAGCTACAACTTTCTTTAAAGGTTCCCTCGCCTCAATGCTCATTGCTTGGATCATCAAAGCTACTTGTAATGTGACTATAAGATATCTTCTTTTATAAATAAAAATCTCAATAATCAATGTTATGAGTGTCTACACATCTCTCTTAGCAATAATAGTGTACCACTCATTTAAACTCAAGAAGTGTTATGACAAGTTCAATTGTTGCATGGTATGCTAGAAATTATGAACACACTACTTTGAATAGTAGGTGGAAAGAATCAATATACACCTTTCTCTTCTTCTCAAATTCCCACTCCAAAGTAGTCATTTGGTTACCAATATTTGTAATCTCTTTATTATTAATGTTTGTATAGGTAATCGTAACATGTCAATTGTTCACTCAAGTAACATTTCCTAATTTTTCACTTCCAAGTAAATAAACTATGTAACTTAACCATTGCCATAAAAAAAATATTTTATTAATAGAGAAAAAATGAACATAGATTTCATAACAATAATCAACATTGATTCTATTTCCAATATAATATTCCACATATTACAATATTCCAAAGATTGTGTACAAAGTACATACATAGCTCAATCAAGCTTCAAGCAATAGATATGTGAACACCAAACCTACAACAAGCTAACACAAGATCAACAAACACTTGTTAAACATGTTAGAAATATAAATCTAGTATTGCCTTGAAATTCTTAGCCAAATCAAAGAGAAAACATGAAAATAAGAGCAAATTAACCAAAGATAACATGAAATCTAATTGAAATAGCTAAGCCTTCATCCCATAGGGGGAGTGGTGCTCCTTTGATGTGGAAAGAAGCCCTTTCCCAATCCCTTTGATAATATTTGATGATGTTGATGATCCAAAGTGTGAGATTGAATCCAAATAGTGATAAAACATAGCTAAAATGATGAAAATGGTGATTTCTATGAAGTGAAATCTCTATAGTAAGAATGCATGAAGTTGTGGATCCGTATTGTGAAGAGAATGCTTCTATCTATAGAACTCAAGGGTTGAGAAATGAGAGAAATTGGTGAATGTGGGATAAAATGGGAGCCAATGAGAATGTGACGCTTGTCACAATTCTATTGGAGTAAGGTGGAGCACATTTTGGGAAATGTGTTGAGTGAAGGAGGATGTAAGATGAATAAATGAGAATGGTTGATGATTTGAAAGGTTGTAAGAAGAATTTATTGAATGTGGTCGGAGATGTGAGAGAATGTAAGATAAGTTATTGAAAATGTAAGGGAAGTTATTGAAGATGTGATAGGTTTTTGAAACCTTGGGAGGGAAATTGAATGAGGAGGTGGTTGGAAAGAATATTCCTTAGAATCTGCCTTTGTGAGGATAAATAGAGGAATTAGATAATTAAAAGAAATGAATTTCATGTGCAACCTGGTTAGTTGACCATGGATTGATTCAACTCTTGAGGAGTTAAAAGCTGGAGGATTTATTAACAATGATTAAAAAGTGATTTAGGATGAATTAATTTATAATTAATTAATTGGAAGGGGTTAGGGGAGTGTGACATTTGATTTGATTGATCTAATCAAATGAGAGGATTTAGGGGGATTTAATTAAATGATTTGATTTAATTAAATATGATGAACATTAGTTAGAAGAAAGGGGGAATTAATCTAATAAATTTAATTATTTGATTAATAGCTGAATTTGTTGAATTTAACTAAATAATGTTGATTATTTAATTAATTGGTTAGTTCAGGGTGATTTATTAAGAAATGGTGTTAGTTAATCAGAATCAAATACATAGTATCAATCAGGACTTTTTAAGTGTTTACAAGATATAAATGGTTCAAGAATTACCTTTCAAATCTTAGTCTTATGTCGCTTGCTAAGGAGGAGAAGCATCACTCAAGCGCCTTTCCACCAACCACAGAATCATATATGATCCCCCACACATCTATCATTTGATAGATGGCCCTACCCTTCGACAAAGAGATTGGTGGAGTAACCTCATAATGACAACCATTCTAAGCTTAGTGTTGTGTCTGACATGACTAGAACTTGTAAAACCTACAATCTTGGACTAGCATGCATAAATGGATCATGGTGAATTGACAGTGGAGCCAAAGGAAATCAAACTACTTTGGCCAAAGTGTTCTCACTCAATACTTCAAGTGAAATTCATCCTACTCACATACACTACTCAAGCTCGATTTGACTTTAGGCCATTATAAACTATGCATAGGTATTTCCTTCTATGGGTAGTCTTTAACCCTAGAAACAACCTATTCCCTTCTTCCCATAACTCAATGGTATTTCTCCCCACAAGCATAAATACAAGTCACCCTTCGTTCTATGGATAATCAAATCCTAGGTGTAACTTACAAACTATCTAATATAATCAAATAACTTTGCAATGAATAACCCTTAAGCTATCCTTGTTTCATCATTCTTAGTATACTTATACTAATGATAAAAAAAACCTCCTATAATGGATTATATACAAACACTTTCATAGAAAATCATAATACAACTTCTTTTCCTTTCCATAAGAAAATGCTATGATTCACATTCCCAAGCAATTCCAATCAAAGCTATCAAAACTCATTCTTTCATAATAAAAGACAATTAAAAGAAGACTAGATCCTCATGCTTGTAATATGCTTGATCCAAATGACTAAATTGATTCTCAGCCTTCTAATGGCAGCTTGCTAGCTTCACTTTAACTACTCAAATCAATTCTTTACTATATTCTCTTACACAAGATAACTCTATGCTTTCACAAAATATAGCTCTCAAAATATTTGCAGCAGAATAAACTTACAAAATTGTGCATCCCAAATGAGAGAGTTGGCTCACCTATTTATACAAAATATTGAGGCATTGAAGCCTAAAGAAAAGGTATGTCGGTCAACAGCTCTAAGGAGTGCAGGTCAACTCATCACTAACAACAAAAAGGTGGCAGAATTCTAAGTACAAACTTTGCTTGGTATTCTATAGATCGACCTCCTTTGCTTGACAACAACTCAAGACTATTTCAAATATGCACATGCTTAAATAATGAGAATTGAATTGCTAACATGATATAATTTTGCAAAGACAGAGCATTCATAAAATGGCACCAAGTATCAGCCATTTACCTATTCCTTTGGCACAGTTTATCCAAAGAAATAGTCCTTAATTCATAGGCAACACATATTCATGGTCGACTTTGTCATAGTCTATTTATTCAACAGAAGAAGGATGAATCAAATCCTCCAAAATAGAGTTCAAACTATGCTTTGACCAACACGTTTATTGCTATTTTTTTATTTCCTTTTAACATGCATTTAAATTAATTTGCACAACAAGCTTGATATTAACTATTTCCATCGCCTTTTATCTTCTAGATAAATGCGTTCCAAAATAGAAGTAATGCACCACTACAAAATAGTGATGCATTTCGTATGATATTGACCATGACTTATAACTCCATATCAGCCTTTATCTTTTGCACACAACTTGTGTAGATCAGCCTCTAATACTTTGCATAACATATATACAAATCAACCATTATTAATCATATATATTTATATATATATATATATCAATGAATAGCCTCAACTCTATATATAATATATATATATACTAATTGTTGGTATGTGGTGACTGATCATGCTATACTATACACTCTTCATGTATCCTCGCCAGGGTCCAAGGCCGGGCTAGGCCTTGGGTAGGGGTTCAGGGGCGGCAGCCCCTAAGAATTTTTTTTTTTGCCTATTTTTCACATCGTCAACAAAAAAGGAAAAATCACCAACAAAAGAAAAAAACCAACTTTGTAAAACCCTAATTTTGGAAGCTTCTAAAAAGCTTGTTATAAGGGGTTGGGATGGGAGTTATAGTAAGATGAAAAAAGCGATTATTCATGAGATTGTAATAAGTTTTGCATTGGATAATAAAATAATTGGACTGTTGCGGTTTTGTGGATGTAGCCCAGATTGGGTAAACCATGTTAAATTCTCCATCTTGTCTTGTTTTCACTATAATTTTGTGTGTGTTTTATATCTCTATTTTATTGATCAAATCTACATTTAATTGTTAGATATCTGCTTTCCAACCCTAACAAGTGGTATCAGAGCGGGTTGTTTTAAGTTATCCTCTACAGGAAGGTCTCACAGTTGAGTGGGAGTCTCAAGGTTAAGTGGGAGAAATGGCGGACGAGGGTAAATTGAAGGTAGATAAATTCAATGGGCAGAACTATCAGCTATGGAAGATGTAGATGGAGGATTATCTCTATCAAAAGGATTTATGGAGGCTGTTGGAAGGAACAACCAAGAAACCGACAACAATGAGTGATGAAGAATGAAATATTTTGGACAGAAAGGAACTGAGAGCCATTTGTTTATGCCTGACACAATCGGCGAAATTCAATATTACAACAAAGAAAACTCAAGAGTTGATGGAAACCCTGGTGAAGTTATATGAAAAGCCTTCCACTTCGAATAAGGTATTTCTTATGAAGCGTTTATTTAATATGAAAATGGTAGAAGGTTGCTCAGTTGTTGATCATTTAAATGATTTTAATATGGTTACCAATAAATTAAATTTTGTAAATGTAAAATTTTATGAAGAAGTTAGGGCTCTTTTGATTATGTGTTATTTTCCAAAAAGATGGAATATCTTGGTAATGGATGTTAGCAATTCTATTTCTGGTTCAAATACATTGAAATTTGATGATGTTGTTGGTGTTATTTTGAGCGAGGAAATTCATAGGAAAAGCTCAAGTGAAACATCCACATCAAGCAGTGTTTTGAATGTAGAAAGCAAGGGCAGAACAAAGGAGAGAGGAAACAATTTTGGAAGTTGTGGGAAGTCACAAGGAAAATCAAAGGACAAAAGATCCCAATCTAGAGATAAGAGGGATTGCTGGTACTATGGTAAGCTAGGTCATTTAAAGAAAGATTGTTGGTCTTAGAAAATAAAGAAGGAGACAAAAAGGAAGGAAATAAATAGAAAAATGTTGTAAGTAATAAATTTGATGAGGATGCTTTGATTCTTTCCCTTGATAATGCTAATTTTTCTTAGGTGTTAGATTCAGGGGCTTCATTTCATGCTACACCCTATAGAAGTTATTTTCTTGATTATGTCCAAGGGTATTTTGGGCTAGTTTATTTGGGAGATAACAAACCATGTCAGATTGTTGGAAGGGGAAGAATCAAGATTAAGTTGTAGAATGAGAATCATTGGATACTACATGAGGTAAGGCATGTTTCAAAGTTAAAGAGAAATTTAATTTCAATAGGGCAACTAGATGATGAAGGTTGTGTTGTTACATTTAGTGATAAAAATTGGAAGGTTACAAAAGGTGCCTTAGTGGTAGAAAAAGGTGTGAAAGTAGGCACCTTATATCTTTGTACAGTTCATATTGTTCCTTCTACTTTAGCTATTGCAGATAAAAATCAATGTTCAGAAATAGTTGCTATAGTTCAATAGGCAAAAAATCAGACAATTGCTATGGATTCTAAATCAACACTATGGCATAATAGACTTGGGCATATGAGTGAAAAAGGTATGAAAGTACTTCATTCAAAGAATGTTTTATCAGGTCTGAAATGTGTTAATATGGATTTATGTGAAAGTTGTGTATATGACAAACAAAAGAGAGTTAGTTTTCTCAAGGATGGGAAACAAAAGAAAGATGAGAAATTGGAGCTTGTGCATACAAATGTATGGGGATCAACTCAAGTATCTTCTCTCAGTGGCTCTCGATACTACATCACTTTTATTGATGATGCAATAAGGAAGGTATGGATTTATTTCCTTAGGTAGAAATATGATGTATTTGAAACTTTTAAGAAATGGAGAAGCTTGGTTGAGAATGAGACAGTTAAAAAGTGAAAATGTCTCAGATCTAATAATGGTGGTGAGTATTTCAGCAAAGAGTTTGAATATTATTGTTCCTCTAATGGTATTCATAGGCAGAAAACGGTTCCAAGGACTCCACAGGAAAATGGAGTAGCTGAGCGCATGAACAAAACAATAATGGAGAGGCATAGACTATGAGATTGCATGTTGGGATGCCTTTAAACATGTGGGAGAGGTTGTAAACACTGTTATTTATTTAATCAATAGAGGTCCCTCTAATCCTTTGGGTTGTGTTATTCCAGAGGAAGCATGGACAGGTAAGAAGGTGAGTTATTCTTTTCTCAAGACCTTTGGTTGTGAAGCATTTGCACATGTAGATTCTGAAAATAGAACTAAGCTTGATGAAAAATCAAAGAAATGAATATTTGTTGGATATGACATTGATGAATTTGGTTATAGGCTTTGGGATTTTGAAAATAAAAAACTGTGAGAAGTACGAATGTGATATTCAATGAGAAAGTGGTACAAAGATCAGTTGTAGCAACATGAGAAGAAAGAAAATGATTATGTAGTACTGGATTATACACCAAACAATGATGTTCCAGTGGTTCCTCATGCTCCGCAACAACATCAACAAAAAATACCACAAACTCCAGTGAATGTTAGATGATCTTCAAGGATAAGTAGACCTCCAGAAATATTTTCTCTCTCTTTGTATTCTATTTTATTAACTAATGTTGGTGAACCAGAATGTTATGATGAAGCTATGCAGGTGGATACCAAGGCTCAGTGGGAGCATAGAATGGAAGAAGAAATGGACTCCTTGTTGAAAAATTATACTTGGGAATTATGCAAGTTGCCTATAGGTAAAAAGGATTTACCAAACAAATGGGTTTATAGGCTGAAAGAGGAGGATGGATGCAAGAAAATATTTAAATCCAGGTTAGTTGTAAAGGGATTTGCACAGAAAAAAGGAATTGATTTTGATGATATTATTTCTCTGGTTGTTAAAATGACTTTTATACTCACTATTTTAAGTATTGTGGCTGCTGAAGATTTGCATTTAGAACAGCTTGGTGTTACAACGACCTTTCTCCATGGTGATTTGGAAGAGGAAATATATATGGAACAACCACAAGGATTTGATGTCAAAGGTAAGAAGAAACTAGTGTGTAGATTGAAGAAAAGTTTATATGGCCTGAAGCAAGCACCTCGACAATGGTATATTAAATTTGATAGCTTTATGGCTGAGCATGGCTATAGTCGATGTAATTCAGACCATTGTGTTTATTTTAAGAGGTTTGATGATGATAGCTACATTATTTTATGTTTATATGTTGGTGATATGCTTGTAGCGGGGTCTAACATGGATCACATAAAGGAGTTAAAACAATAGTTAGCAAATTCATTTGCTATGAAGGATTTGGGGGCAGCAAAACAAATCCTTAGTATGAAGATTACAAGACATAGGAAAAACAAAAAATTGTTTCTATCTCAAGATGATTATGTTGAAAAGGTGTTACAAAGATTTCATATGGAGAATGCAAAATTTGTCAGCACACCTTTGCCCAGTCATGTCAATTTGACTAAGGATATGCATCCAAAGACACAAGAGGAGGAAGAAAAAATGTCCAAAGTACCATATGCTTCAGCTAAAAGAAGTTTAATGTACGCCATGGTATGCACGAGACCAGATATTGCACATGTTGTAGGAGTTGTTAGTAGGTATATGAGTCACCTTGGAGTTGAGCATTGGAATGCGGTAAAATGGATTCTCGGGTATTTGAGAGGTACATCCAATAAATGTTTATGTTTTAGGGGCTCTAATACTGATTTAAAAGGCTATGTTGACTCATATTTGGTAGGGGATATAGATACCATGCGGAGTACCATAGGCTATGTATTTAAAGTTGGTGGGACAACAATGGGTTGGATTTCTTGGTTGCAAAAGGTGGTTTCTTTTTCCACCATGGAGGCAGAGTATGTTGCTGCAATAGAGGCGACAAAGGAGATGATATGTCTACAACTTTTCATGAAAGAGTTGGGAAAACAACAAGATAAAAATTATTTTTTTACAAATAGCCAAAGTGCTATACATCTTGCAAAGAATTCTACCTTGCACTCTAAAACCAAATACATACAGTTGAGATATCATTTCATTCGATCAGTGTTGGAGGATGGATAGGTCAAGTTGGAAAAGATACATACAGATGCCAATCTAGCGGATATGTTTATGAAGGAAGTGACAAGGGATAATTTGAGCTCCTCCTCAGCTTTGGTTGGCCTTCAAGGTTGAATTCAAGTATAACAGAGTAGTAGGGTCCAAGGTGCTTATTTTAGTGGGAACTGTAAGTGCAGTGGTGTTATCCAGGATCAGTCTCCAAGTGGGAGATTGTTTGGTGTGGAGCCTAATTAGTCTACAAGTGGGAGATTGTTGGTATGCGGTGATTGATCATGCTATATTGTACACTCTTCATGTATCCTTCCCAAGGTCTAGGGCTGAGCTAGGCCCTGAGCGGGGGTTCGGGGGCGGTAGCCCTCGAGAAAAATATTTTTTTTTCCTATTTTTTGCGTCGTCATTGAAAAAGGAAAAATCACTGACAAAAGAAAATATCGACTTTGTAAAACCCTAATTATGGAAGCTTCTAAAAAGCTTGTTATAAGGGGTTGGGACGGGAGTTACAGTATGATGAAAAAGGTGATTATTTGTGAGATTGTAATAATTTTTGCACTAGTTAATAAAATCATTGGATTGCTGCGGTTTTGTGGATGTAGCCCAAATTGAGTGAACCACGTTCAATTCTCTGTGTTGTCTTGTTTCTGCTATAATTTTCTATGTGTTTTATTTCTCTGTTTTATTGATCGAATCTACATTTAACTGTTAGATATTTGCTTTCTAACTCTAACACTCATATATATATATATATTCCATATCAATCAAATATGTATACATTTGATATTCAAATGAATAAAACCAAGTTAACATTCATATAATAATATCGATTGTATATATATATACCTCTATGTACATGTATATGTATGTATACATATATTGATATATTTGTATGGACATTTCCATTTGTCACACATATGTATATATATCAACACATGTATACATATGTATATATGTGTGTGTGTATATATATATATACACATTTGATTGCTCAACCAAGCACATATACAATTAATATCTTATTGATAGGGAACATATGTGTGATGTATATATACATATATACATACATGTCACATTGTCCGTTCAATAACACCATGCTCATAAGCAACCCATTAATAAGCATCCATATGTATGTCTACCTATATACTCTCATGTACGTGTTCCTTCATGTGTATGGTCTATTGTCGAGATGCATATGCATACATATATATACATTCAACGTATGTTCACCTCATCAATCAAGCATAGTAACATAAAGAAGAACTCGTAAGCTCCAAACACATAAACATCATCCAAGAATGCACTCAACAGTAATCAAGACCCTTACTAATGCAAACACATCATACTAAATGATGACTTACCAATTCCCAACACTATAACTAGGCTCAACCATTCTACAATGAGTGTGTGTGTAAGCTCATTTAGGTTTTGTTATCGGTTACCTGACAAGTTCTTCTTCTGAGTGATACTTCCCCTCGCACCCAAAGGATTGAACATGAACCTGCATCCAACTAACACATTCCCATGGTAGTCAATTGTTCATGAAAATATGAATTTACATAATATTTTTCCACAATTAGAATATCCAATTCAATAACCATTCATTTCATATATATGCATTTCATCACATAACATTAAATGAAATAAAAAATCATTCATAATTCATTAATAACAAAGTGCAAGCACATATATTCTCAATCAAAATTCAAAGTACATTCACAGTTGCAATAATTTACCCTAGCACAGTAATAGTAAATAGGTAAATACACAATGGGGTGTGAAATACTCCCCCCTTGTGAATCATCATCCCCGATGATTTTATGTAGCAAACATAAACGAAACAAACAACAACATTGTTTTCAAGTATTTTCAAAAGCATGTAAAACATGTGGAAACTTTTTTTGTATCTCAGCATAGTCTTCCCAAGTGGTAGAGTCTTTCGCATACTGGTCCCACTAGACTTTCCACTGCAGAACTTCTCTGTTACGTAATTGAAGCTTACACATTCTGAGCACCTTGATAGGCTCAATTGTTACTACTTCGAGGTCTTGTACCTGCAAATCATTCCAATCAATCACATGATTGTTTCCTAGTATATACTTCTTTAGGTAAGAAACATGAAAGATGTTATGCATCCTGACAAGAGCTGGTGGCAACACAATTCGGTAAGCTACAGGATTCACTTCCTTAAGAATCTCAAAAGGTCCTACATAGCGTGGAGCTAATTTGCAATGAAACTCTTATGAAGTTTTACTCTCAACACCTTGTCACCTACTGTAAAATTTTGGGGCACTCTCTTTACAGCAACATATATTTTATGTCTATCATTAGCTTCATCCAACCTTTTCTTAAAAATTCTCACTTGTTCTTCCATTTCAACCAACATCTCTAGCCCAAGACTCACCCTATCCTTAAGTTTATCCCAAATTATAGGGGTTCGACACTTTTGACCATATAATGTTTTCAAAGGAGCCATCTTTATTGCAGAATGGTAGGAATTGTTATAAGTAAATTCCACTAAAGGAGAGTAATCTTCCCACTTGTATTGCAAATCCATGCAATACATTCTAAGTAGGTCTTCGAGTACTTGATTCACCCTTTTTTTTTCCATCCATTTTTGGATGATATGTTGAGCTTATGTTTAGTTGAGTTTCAAGTGCAGAAAATAAGGTTTTCCAAAACCTTGAGGTGACTCATGCACCCCTATCCGAGATTATCTTCTCAGGAATACCATGCAGCCTAAACACTTCTTGAACAAATTTTCTAGCTATTACATGAGCCCATCAATTAGATTCCTAGGTATGAAATGTGCTACCTTAGTAAGCTTATCCACAACTACAAGAATGGCATTGTGCTTATTCCTTGACATAGGCAATTCTTGCACAAATTCCATACTTATGACTTGCCACTTGCTCTCTAGAATATCATGTGGGTATAACAAGCCCGCAAGATGATGATGCTTACTTTGCTTATAGTACTCATCCTCTTGCTTATAGTACTCATCCTCTTTCCATTTATGCAATAATTGACCTTTAAAGTCAGTTTGAATTGTCACTATTGAGGCAATATGATGTCTTCGACTTAAGGCATCGACAACCCAATTTTCTTTTCCCTTGATGTAATTGATATTGAAATCACAATCAGATATTAACTCCAACTATCTTCTTTGCCTTGCATTCAAATTAGGTTGAGTAAATAGATATTTCAGACCATGATGATCAGTTTTCATCTCAAAAGGCTTCCCCAACAAGTAATGCCTCCACATTTGCAATGCGTGAACCATGACCGCTAACTCTAAATCATGTGATGCATAATTTTTCTCATAGGGTTTCAGCTTCCTTGATTCATAAGCAATTACTTGCCTTTCTTGCATTAAAACACCTCCTAAGTCCTCTCCTGATGCATCTGTGATAAGAGTGAAGTTTACTTTAGGATCCAATACTTTTAAAATTGGTGTAGTAGTTAACTTATCTTTGAGTAGGTCAAATGCTACTTGGAACTTATCTGTCCACTCAAAATTCTTCCCTTTCTTCTGTAAAAAAGTAATTTCAAAGGCTATCTTGGTGAAGTTTGCAACAAAATTTCTATAGTATCCCACCAAACCCATAAAAATTCTTACCTCAGAGACATTTTTGGGCACTGGCCATTCTAGCACTACCTTGATCTTATCTAGATCAACTAAGATACCATCTATTGAGATCACATGTCCAAGATAATGCACTCTCTTCTGAAAGAAGGTATAGTTAGAGAGTTTCCCATACAACTTATGTTCTCTCAGACGTAGAACTATCTCTAAATTCCTACAATGTTCCTCCTCATTCCTTGAGTAAATCAAAATATCATCTAGGAAAACCAAGACAAACTTATCTAGGAAATCCCTAAATATGTTGTTCATAAGGTTCATAAATGTTGCAAGCGCATTGGTTAGACCAAATGGTAGAACTGTAAACTCATAATGCCCATATCTAGTTCTAAATATAGTCTTAAAGGTGTCCTCATCTTTAATTCTCAACTATTGATATCTAGATCATTGATCAATCTTAGAAAATATAGTAGCTCCCCTCATTTGATCAAATAGATCATCAATGTGTGGCAATGGATATTTGTTCTTTACCATAGCTTTGTTAAGCATGCAATAATCTATGCACAAATACAAAGTACCATCCTTATTTTTCACAAAGATTACTAGTGCTCCCCAAGGTGATACACTTGGTCTTATCAACCCCTTAGACAACAATTCATCCAACTATGCCTTAAGCTCCATTAACTCAATTGTCGTCATTTTGTAAGGCACCTTGGAAACACATTTAGATCCTAGAACTATATCAATAGAGAAGTCAAATATCCTTTTCAGTGGTAGTCCAGGTAATTCATCTAGAAACACATCCAAAAACTTTCGTAGTATAGGATATCTTTCCATATCTATCACTCTAGTTTCCTCCATTTCACCTTCTTCCATCTCTTGGAAGCTTTGTGGTCCAAAGTTTTCAAGACATTCTTGAGAGTTTAGTCCCTTATAATCTTCAAGCTTTTCCATCTTGACTACAAAGAGCTTACATCCTTTTTTCTTCACCCTAAGCAATTACATTGTGGAGATTTGACGCAACTTGACCTCCCTAGGTATCCCTTGTAACATCACTTGGTTACTAAAATCATCCAAACATTCTACTATTTTGGAATGGCAGTTTACCTTGGCTCTATGTCTTCATAGCCAGTTCATTCCTAGGATAACATCATAGGATCCTAAGGGCGCTACATATAGGTTTACCTCTATAGAAAAACAAGGTAGCTCAATCCTAGCTTCAAACAAGCATTGTTCCATCGTTGCTCTTGTCTGGTTTGCATATTCTACAACCCATGAATTTTCCATATAACCAACTTTCCTAGATATTTGCTTAACTATTGTAGGTGAAATAAAAATTTTAGTTGCTCCAGTATCTATTAGTATGGAAATGGGTAAACCAAACAAAATACCAGGAGTCTCTATTGGGGTAACTTGATACTTCACTTGGCGATCATCCACAACAACATGAATCTTTTTCCAAAATGCTTCTTGCTGGGTAGGAAGTGGGTTACCATAAGATCATGAACCAGAAGACTTATTGGGACATTGACTAGGATAGTGGTCTCCCCCACATGTGAAGCATCTACTAGCCGGTCCTTTCTTCCTTGTAGGTTCTCTAGATCTATTAGTATTTCCACTAGTATTATTAACATTCCCACCATTGGAATTATTCCTCTTACATTCCCTTCTTGATTCTTTCCCATTATTTCGGGGTCCTTTTTCCCCTTGTTTCTACAAACTTGCACAACTTCAAACTTCTTTGGAGTTGGTTTGACTTGAGCTCTTGCAATCTTCTTACAATTTTTATTTTCATGGTGGATGGAGATAGCTTTGAGCTTCTACTCTTATTTAACAACTTTCTCATACACAAGATCCACAGTGGTTGGACCGTGAACATTTACCTCTCCTCCAATCTGGCTATTAAGCCTTGTGATGAATTTCCTTATGCAAAAATGTTGATCCTTTTGATACATTGGAACATAATGTAGAAGATGGGTAAAATTTTCCCAATACTCATTAACTGACATCTCACCTTGTCTCAGATTTTGAAAATCTATGAGTTTCTGGTCAAAATAAAGTTGAGGTAACCATCTTTTTCAGAATATTTCAGCAAATTCATTCCAAGTAAGCTTCAAAGAGCTAAGATCAAGTTCCATCTTCTTATTCATCCACTAGTTAGAGGCTTCTCCTACTAACTAGTAAGCTCCCCATGCTGCTTTTGTGACCTCAGAATAATTTTGAATCCCAAAATATTTCTCCATTGGACCAACCATGCATCAGATTCATCCCTGTTGGTGCTTCTTTCAAACTTAGGGGGGTTATTTTCTTCATATCTCTAGAAAGTTAAAAAGCCATATGCTTCCTATTAGTTTCCTTAGATAGAGAAGGTGATTTCTCTTTCTCATGATCGTGGGTTTAATCATGTTCATGAGAATAATTTTCTCCCTCATCCTCGTTATTTGGAACTTCCTACTTTACTCTATCCTTTACCCTTATTTCTTGCTCTAGATTTCCCAATATTGCCAATATTTGATCCATTCTAGCTTCAAATCCTATTGGTCCTTGCTCAACTTCTTGGCTTCTACCAGGATTGATCTGTGTTCTCACCACCTTTGCAAGAACGAATTATACCTGAAGGTTCATCCATATTAGATTCAATCATATTATCATTATCTTATGGAAAACATTTAAATGAGCATTAATTCACACATAAGGAATTCCACATAATATTTAAGCACAATATTTTGATAAATATATGATTTTATTATTCACAAAGATCTCAATATATTTTTGATTACATAGAGTGACTATTTAGATAGTCAAGTGGAGAGTATCCCTCGGATTCACTCTCTGACACATAACTCAATGGGGTATACCCCACAAATTGTTGTTCATCTCTTATTTGTTCATATCTATCCCAAAATGGAAAGTACCCTTCAAATTTATCATCTGATACATATTTGCGTGGGATATAACCCTCCAATTTGTTACTCAAGGAAATTACAATCACTTCTGACATAGGAAGGACTCTAGGGTCTCTAAATATGAATGCAAGACTAAAACTTCCTTCTAAGGGCATATCCTTGGAAAGTGATAAGGAATCAAACTTTGTTGGTGAGACTGGAGGTAGATAGTTATAATTGGCCTCCATCTTCATCTTTCTCTTTGCATCACTAATTTGAGAAAGAGCGTGACTAAAGATTTCATTGTTGCTTAACTAGATGACATTGTCATAGTTGGTATCCTCAATTTTTTGAACAATGGCCTCTCTTTCCTTCTTGGCCTTCAGGTAGCACTCATTCTCGTTTACTAACTTTCTTGCAATTAACCTGAGTCGCACCATCCTGGCACAAGAATTTCCAAACATTAGATAACATTGGATGAAAAGTATAATGAGCTCATAGGTTCCAAAGCTAAACCTAGTAGCTCTGATGCCACATGTAACATGCCAATTGTTCACTCAAGTAAAATTTCCTAAATTTTCACTTCCATGTAAATAAACTATGTAACTTAACCATTGCCATAAAATTTTTATTTTATTGATAGAGAACAAATGAACATAGATGTCATAACAATAATCAACATTGATTCCATTTCTAAAATAATATTCCACATATTACAATATTCTAAAGATTGTGTACAAAGTAAATACATAGCTCAACTGAGCTTCAAGCAATAGCTATAAATGGTCCAAGAATCTCTTTTTAAATCTTGGTCTTATGTCACCTATTGAGGAGGAGAAGCATCACTCAAATGTATTTCTGCCAACCATGGACTCATATGTGATCCCTTGCACATATGCCATTCGATATATGGCCCTACCCTTCAACAAAGAGATTGGAGTAACCTTGTAACGACAACCATTCTGAGCTTAGTGTTGTGTCCTACATGACTAGAACTTGTAAACCTTACAATCTTGGACTAGCATGCATAAATGGATCACAGTGAATTGACAGTGGAGCCAAAGGAAATCACTCTACTTTGGCCAAAGTTTTCTCACTCAGTACTTTGAGTGAAATTCATCCTACTCACATACACTACTCAAGCTTGATTTGACTTTAGGCCATTATAAAATATGCATAGGTATTTCCTTCTATGGGTAGTCTTTAACCCTAGAAACAACCTATTCCCTTTTTCCCATAACTCAATGGTATTTATCTCCACAAGCATAAGCACAAGTTACCCTCTCTTCAATGGATAATAAAATCCTAGGTGTAACTTACAAGCTATCTAATATAATCAAATAAATTTGGAATGAATAACCCTTAAGCTATCCTTGTTTCATCATTCCTAGTATACTTATTCTAATGATAAATAAAACCTCCTATTATGGAGTATATACAAACACTTTCATAGAAAAACATAAAACAAATTCTTTTCCTTTCCATAAGAAAATGCTATGATTCACTAATGCAAGTATTCCCAAACAATTCCAATCAAAGCTATCAAAACTAATTCTTTCATAATAAAAGACTATTAAAAGAAGACTAGTTCCTCATGCCTATGATATGCTTGATCTAAATGACTAACTTGATTCTCAACCTTCCAATGGTAGCTTGCTAGCTTCACTTTAACTACTCAAAGAAATTCTTTAGTATATCCTATTACACAAGATAACTCTATGCCCTCACAAAATAACTCTAAGCTCTCATAAAATATCTCTCAAGACTAACTCTAAGCTCTCACAAGATAACTCTAAGCTCTCACAAAATAACTCTAAGCTCTCACAAAATATCTATTTATACAGAATATTGAGATGTTGAAGCCTAAAGAAAAGGTATACCAGTCAACAGCTCTAAGGCATGCAGGTGGAATCATCTATAACAACAAAAAAGTAGCAGAATTCTAAGTACAGACTCAACTTGGTATTCTACAGATTGATCTCCTTTGCTTGACAACTCAAGACTATTTCAAATATGCACATGCTTAAATAATGAGAATCGAATTTATAACATGATAGAATTCTACAAAGATAGAGCATTCATAAAATGGCAACAAGTATTGACCATTTACCTATTCCTTTAGCACGATTTATCCAAAGAAACAATCATTAATTCACAAGCAACACATATTCATGGTCGTCTTTGTCATAGTCTATTTATTTGACAGAAGAAGGATGAATCGAATCCTCCAAAATAGTATTCAAACTATGCTTTGACCAACACGTTAATTGCTATTTGTTGTTTCCTTTTAACATGCATTTAAATTACTTTGTACAACAAGCTTGATATTAACTATTTCCATTGCCTTTTATCTTCTAGATAAATGTGTTCCAAAATAGAAGTAATGCACCACTACAAAATAGTGATGCATTTCGTATGATATCGACCATGGCTTATAACTCCACATCAACCTTTATCTTTTGCACATTACTTGCATAGATCGACCTCTAATACTTCACATAACATATATACAAATCGGCCTTTATTAATCATATATATTTATCTAAATATATATTCATATAAATATATATTTATATATATACATGTGCATATATATATATATATATATATCAACAAATAGCATCAACGCTATATATTACATATATATATATATATATATATATATATGTATATGTATATACTAATATATATATTCAATGTCAATCAATTATGTATACATTTGATATTCAAATGAATAAAACCAAGTTAACATTCATATAATAATATATATATATATACCTCTATGTACATGTATACATATGTATACAAATATTGATATATCTGTATGGAAAATTTTTTTTGTCACACATACGCATATATATCAACACATATATATGTTGGCTTTCTCTTTGTGGTATATTTTCCTTGATGACAAAACTACAAAACTGATTAGTGCTTTGAATACTAGTGCTCTTTGTGTTTAGTTTGGAAAACTTGGCATTCAAAGTGTTTTGGTTATCATGCTTTGGGTTGATGTATTTGGGTGCATTTGTTCATCACTTAATGTAGTACTGATCATGTTAAGCTTTATGTGCAGATAAAAGTTATTTAGATGGTCTAATTGTTTCAGATTTGGTTTCTCAGGATCTTTATGCTTTGAACTATTGCATATTTGTTGCCAGATTTCAGCTTGATTTGTTTCAAGTTGATTACAGTTGAGATCTTGATTTAATTGGACTGACAGTGTGATAAGGTTTGATTCAAGTTATTCAGATGGTATTTGTGGTTACTGGGCCTTCTTCAACTTCAGATTTATGACATTATCACCTTCACTTGTTCAAGTATATTGATTCATGGCATATACAGATGAAGGTAATGCTTATGGCAATATGGTGTCAATTGGTATGACTTATTGTTGATAAATTTGGTACATACTGTTGGTTCGTCGCTTATTTATATTGCTTCATCAAGAAATTACTCTGTCTCAGGCAATTTGGTTATTGATTCAATTGCTCCATGAAACTTGGTTTAGTAAAAATATCATATTCTCACATTTTATCTAGTGGCATAGTATACACTTTGGTTTTGGTATTTCATTTGTTTGATGGTGTTTATTGGCTCAAATGGCATATAATTTTCTATCATTTTTTACTTAGTGATTTCTATGCCCAAGCCTTGACCTTATAGTCGACATCCAAAGGCAAATGCTTATCTTGATTATTCAAAGACTTCTCTTTTACATATGATATTAATTTATCATTGGCATGTTAATGATTTGTGCATTTACATAGAATAAACCCTATCGGGTTTCCCAAAGCATTTTTCAACGGTGATATTGTGTTCGAAGGTTACTTGGTTATGTCACTTGGAAACCATCATTTTTCATATGGTTAAGTCAGCATTATGAGAATCTTTGACTCAAAATATAGTTTATTATGTGTCGATAGTTTGCAAGCAAAATTTGGTTGTGATCATGTGGTCGGGTCCTTGGTAAATGATTAGTCAAGCGAACTCATAAGCATTTTTAATCAGTTGATTATTATTGTGTCTTTTTGACTTCGGACTCCAAATCTTTATTAATTTTGGCAAAGTCATCGACTGACTTGAGAGAAGACTTGTTTAGGGAAAAATGATATTGCATTTTCATTGAATAGTTTGGAACCCTAGCATCGCCATGCTGGAACTTCAGTTGCATAGTGTGCAAGGTTGCTGTAGTATTTTGGTTTGGTTTTTAGTTATGTTGATCTTTGGTGGTTGGAAAGAATGTTGGTGGTTTTTGTTTGAGCTGGAAGCAGTAGTTTGGGTAGTTTTCATGAAGAACTTCAGGGATTTTAATTGCAGGTTAATTCCACTATAACAAAGGTAATATCTATGCATTATTTTTGATATTTCAATGGTAAATCTGGTAAATGAAGAGGAAAAGAAAACTTTGTTTTTAGTTTCAAATAATTTTCTTAACAAAACTGAAACTACCTTGAACCCGAGCATAAACTAAAAGGTTTCATCTCTCAGTGGCATTTTATTTTTCATATCATTGATTTTTTATTGGCTTCAGATTATACATTATGTTCATAAACTCTAGTTATTGAAATCAAGGTTTTCTTGACAAAGTTGTATAACCGTTTCACAAACATTGTATATATATGTATCTCTGCAAAAACATAAAGTGAGAGAGTGAAAAGAGTGTATGATGTGAAGAAAGGAAATTTTCTGGACAAAGTATTGTTCATTGTAAAATCATTTTGTAAAAAGAAGAGGGCTCATATTGTTTTTATCTTTGATTGTATCACAGAGATTATGTTTTGAGTTGAGCATTATTGCAAAATCATTTTGTATCCTATTGTAATTTTATGACTGCAAGAATGATTGCAGTTATAAGGTTCTGATGGGTTGCAATATTTTGAATGTTTCATGAAGTTGGTGCTTCAGAAAGATTATGGGAGTTGGCGCTCCACATTGTTACAGAGTTGGCGCTCTTTGATTAATACAAGGGAAATTTTAGCGAGTGTTTTTTTATACCCCAAGAGGCTTTTTCCACTCAAGAAATCTTTGTGTTATGTGATATTATTTGTCTCTCATTTTGTTTCATGTTAATGTGCCCATTCAATCAATGCTCTAATACATTTAGTATGATCAAAAGTTTCTTATTTCAAAAGGTTGTCATGCAAAGTTAAAAAGTCTTTTATTGAGAAAAGTTGTTGTTTTGTTACAAAAGCACATACAAGATTGTTCACACTCTAATTGAACAATATCATATGATGCTTTTAACATGAGTTATAAATGTTACCCAAGTTTCATGTCAATCTAATTTTAAATGTTGATGTACACTTGCATAAACAAGTCTGCCACATTGAGTTAAAAATAGTAAAAAGCTTCGTTGTACCTTTCAGAGTCAAAAATTTAAAAATTACTTCACTCTGATTCACCCCCCCTCTCAGAGTGAATCCACTTCCAACAAGTGGTATCAGAGCATAGGGTCTTGCATTAGGTTTCCTACCTAGGATTGATTCTAGTCTTGGAAGTCAATATGTCACAAGTTTGAAGGTATTTTGTTTGTTTGTATAGTCTTTATGTTGTGTGAAAGCATTTTTCTTTTTGATTAATAAATTTGCATAACCTAGTCAAATTAAGTTCAACCAAGCTCTTTATAAGAGGAGTACTATGGGTAAGTGGAAAAGAAACAAAATTTAGAAGAAAAACACTAATGTCAAGTCTAGTGAAGTTTTATCTCAAGAATTACCCCTGCCAGTTGATAATAAAAATGATCCTATAATTGGAGAAGAAGAAGATCACTCAGTAATGTGAAGATGATGAGTTTGAAGTTGATTTGGAAGGAGAACTTCTTGCTACCTTAGATGAGCTTAAAAGGCTTAAACTAGAAAATTAGGAACTTAAGATATGCACTCAATAGTAGTCAAGACCCTTACTAATGCAAACACATCATACTAAAGGATGACTTACCAATTCCCAACACCATAACTAGGATCAACCATTCTACTGTGATTGTGTGTAAGCTCATTTAGGTTTCTTTATCAGTTACTTGACCAAGTTATTCTCATGAGTGTACTTCCCCTTGCACCTGGAGGATTGAACATGAACCTGCATCCAACTAACACATTCCCATGGTAGTCAACTATTCATCAAAATATGCATCTACATAATATTTTTCCACAGTTAGAATATCCAATTCAATAACCATCCATTTCATATATATGCATTTCATCACATAACATTAAATGAAATAAACATTCATTCATATGTAATTCATTGATAACAAAGTGCAAACATATATATTCTCAATCAAAATTCAAAGTACATTCACACTTGCAATAATTTACCCTAGCACAGTAATAATAAATAGGTAAATACACAATGGGATGTGATAGTAATTCTACTTGAGTTTCTCTAAAGTTACATGTTCAAATGTATTCAATGACTCAATTTAATTCAATAGAATTTGGGTAGACACCAATACTTAGTAGATTATAAACATGTCCTCCTTCATGCTCTTGCAATTAAGATAAATGACTCTCAAGGTGACTACAAGTTCATGTTCAAGCATTAGAACATTCTCCAGTGGAATTATTGTAAAGTAGTAGTGTTTATAATTTCTTCATCTATTATTATCTCCTTGATGAATAATTCACCAAAGCTTGGTGAATCTAGTGGAAGGGATGAGGCAAGAAGAAATGCTTGGACCAACACTTGGAGCTTTTAAATGCCTTATCTTTAATCTAATCCACACCAAATTATCATAACTCTTTGTTATGTGTTATAATAGTAAATGTGTGGCCATTAAGGACAACATGATTAGGCTACCATCAATCATAGTAGATAGCACCAACATGATGCACACTTGACCTTTGTTATTTTCTTATTGTAACATCCCAAGTGTTAGTATATAAACATAAAAAATAGGTTGATGAAAGTGGTGCACCAACCAAGTGCCTAATAGTCACACCAAGTCTAGATCTATTGATGTACAATAATTTAGGTGCTTACCTAGGAAATATAGAAATATGTGTTGATGGTTGTTAGAGTGGTAGTGAGGTTGTCTATTCACAATAATCAATAGTATGCATGATAAGTATGTTTTGCATTATGCCATGTGTGTGTATGGATTTGGATTATCACCACTAAGAGTTACATCAATGGGGTATTGCTAAGGAGAAATATGAATAATGGTCTCCTAAGCACTTCCATGATGAGATTCAAGGAGTCCGACATCTTGTTCAATCTTCTTAGCTAATTATTATTGCATTTTCTAATCTACTTGTCTCTCTAGGCCCCAAATTCCTCCTTGACTAATTATGAATGCTCCCAATCTTTTTCTTCTCTCTCGAGGGTTTTAATGCTAGTACTTTGCCTTTGTATTGCATTGTTTTCTTCCATGTGGTCTTCATTAGTGTTATCCTTTACATTGGGGCATTAACAATAGGCACAATTACAACAATAATTGGAACTCCATTTAATAGTCATTGCCTCTCTACTTCCACATATGCTTTATCTAAGACATAAGTAGGGATGGTTCACACTTTTCTTCATTATTTATTTCACTAGCATCCATGTTTATCATGTAGCATAAATAACAATATACTTCAAGAGTTACATTAGGTAATTCCACTATAAGCACAAATATAGTGTAATAGTTTAGAGTGCGCTTAGCAATTAGGTCTATCAATCCATTTGTACAATGTACTATAGTGTCATTCTTATTGGTGGTTTGCAGCTAGTGCTTAGAAAGTGTGGTGTTAGTGTGCATAGTACCATGAGCATGGGAATTATCACTGAGATAGCTAAAATATTATAACATGTGTTGAATGAGTAGTGTGCCACAATAAAATTCTTCTTATTCCATGCATCCTCCATATTTAGAATCATAGTATTATCCAAAAGAGTAGTGAATTCAAACTTTGTTGCATTGAATCCAATATCATAATCAACAAAAGTCAATGTTAGAGTAAGCTTATTTGTAATTTTTAATTCACAAAATCTTCATTCTAGTCAAGTGGAAAGAAACTCAAATGCACACATCAACTATGTCATCATCCTTAAATCTAATATGTGTGCCTTCTATATCTACTAAATCTATACTTGGGCATCATACAACTTCTTTTTCAACAATAGTTCAAAAGCTTGGCATATTCATGGCTTACATACATGGAAAGCTAATAAGCTTGAATAGTGACAAGGGTGAGACAACTATGGATTTTACATTCAAACACAATATTTTACCACATAATCAACTTAATAAAAAGAACACTAACATTTTTTATGCCCCAAAGTATGGAAATCAATGTAGGTATAAGATCTATATCTTTGCAAGGGCAACATCATCCATATTATGTTCCCAATTGGCATTACCTATATCCTCAATGGCAATGTTAAAACCTACATTTTTCGCAATCATCTTCCCATATATTGTCTAATAAATGGTTGATAACTTGTAACTTAAATATCTTCAATCTACCCCACAACTCCTACAATGTATAACCATCAATAATATGCATGAGGTTAAACATGATATCTACCTTTACCTCTACATCTATACCTTGTTTGTGATGGATCCTTGTGTTTCTTAAGTTCCTACCTATTAATGTTCTTCCTATTGCCCACCTTGGTAACACTATCCTACTAGTTCACATCTTTTGCTTCACAAGTAATAATACTAGCTCAAATTTTACATTATCCACTACTATCACATTAATTCAAACTTTTTTACAACTACTAGCATTGTAGATTTTTTTTTGTATTAAATTATGTAACATTTTTTCTCATAATGCATCCTATGTACTAAAAGCTAGAAATTGTAAGGAAATTTAAAGGTTGGAAAAAACTCAATGGAGCTTCATTACAAATATTATTTCTTTTTGGATTCCTTAGCAAAAATTGTGGATACATAGGAGTTCATGGTAGTGAGAGATTGTAAATATGATTGAAATGATCACTCATTGATCAATACATATTGGGATTCTCCAAATCCTTCACCTTATTAATCTATATTTCAACATAGGTGAAAAGACATTCTATTGTCATCTTTTTTGACATCCTTGGCATACCTTTGTGATGACCCTATATTTTAACATCACAACAATCTCTACCAATCAAATTGGTCAATAAAATGTGAGCATTAGAACATGTTTATCTTAAATGCATGTAATATCGCCTTTAAAGCATGACCTTCCAAATGACAACACATCAATTTTTTGACACCTCATTCCTTGCATGAGCATTCATTTACATGTTTTCAACATGTGCCAAATAGAATGATTGTAAACTACTACATTAAATTCCTAGTGATCTTGCATGCCAAGAATTTTTTTTAAGAATTTCGAAGGTTGGAACAAACTTAACAAACTTTCACTACAAAGATTCTTTTTTTTTGGATTCTTTAGCAAAAATCATGGGCACATAGGAATTCATAGTGATGAGAGGATGTAAATGTGATTGAAATGATTTCTCATTGATCAATGCATATTATGATTCTCTAAATTCTTCACCTTATTAATCTTTATTTTAATATAGGTGAACATACATTCTATTTTCATCTTTTCTAACATCCTTAGCATGCCTTTTATGATCACCATATGTTTTAACCTAATGACAATATCTACCAATCAAAATGTTTAATAAAATGAGATCTTCATAGCATGTCAAATTCTTAAATGTGTGTAATAAATTCATTAAAATGTGACATTCCAAATGATAACACTTATCACTTTTATGGCACCTCATTACTCTCATCATTAATTTACATGTTTTTTATAGACTACAGGAATCAGGTAGCCCCCCTATAAATTGTAGTGTGCCTAATAAACCCTTTTCACGTGACCGGCGATGTTGATGCAACACACCCTTCAGTACCACAGGGATGGTGGGATACTAGACCTCATGGACTCTTTCCTGCAACAAGATGCTTTAGCCAATCGAGATAGTTCCTTGCCCCATCATTAATTTACATGTCAACATGTGAGAAATGAAATAAATTCAAACTAGTGCATTAAATTCCTAATAATGTTACATAGTTGGAATCATGGTGATTTTTCCCATAAAAATATATATTTGGCTTCATTAAATATGGTGTAGCTTGTACTAGTATCAACAATGACATCCTACACACTCAAATTATTAAGTTTTATGTGTGCACTATGCAATATTTAAAAATGCTTGTATTCTTACCTAGCACAATGCTTTATCATGTGATCATTAGGCATAGATAAGGAAAGTTAAACTTTCATAGACAAATAAAATCCATACCTTTT
>VDFB02268582.1:166686-232481 GCA_007258455.2 Sequoia sempervirens
TCTTCCATCTCTTGGAAGCTCTGTGGTCCAAATTTTTCAAGACATTCTTGAGAGTTTAGTCCCTTATAATCTTCAAGCTTTTCCATCTTGACTACAAAGAGCTTACATCCTTTTTTCTTCACCCTAAGCAATTGCATTGTGGAGATTTGACGCAACTTGACCTCCCTAGGTATCCCTTGTAACATCACTTGGTTACTAAAATCATCCAAACATTCTACTATTTTGGAATGGTAGTTTACCTTGGCTCTATGTCTTCATAGCCAATTCATTCCTAGGATAACATCATAGGATCCTAAGGGCGCTACATATAGGTTTACCTCTATAGAAAAACAAGGTAGCTCAATCCTAGCTTTGAACAAGCATTGTTCCATCGTTGCTCTTGTCTGGTTTGCATATTCTACAACCCATGAATTCTCCATATAACCAACTTTCCTAGATATTTGCTTAACTATTTTAGGTGAAATAAAAATTTTAGTTGCTCCAGTATCTATTAGTATGGAAATGGGTAAACCAAACAAAATACCTGGAGTCTCTATTGGGGTAACTTGATACTTCACTTGGCGATCATCCACAACAACATGAATCTTTTTCTAGAATGCTTCTTGCTGGGTAGGAAGTGGGTTACCATAAGATCATGAACCAGAAGACTTATTTGGACATTGACTAGCATAGTGGTCTCCCCCACATGTGAAGCATTTAGTAGTCGATCCTTTCTTCCTTGTAGGTTCTCTAGATATATTAGTATTTCCACTAGTATTATTAACATTCCCACCATTGGAACTATTCCTCTTACATTCCCTTCTTGATTCTTTCCCATTATTTCGGGGTCCTTTTTCCCCTTGTTTCTACAAACTTGAAAACTTCAAACTTCTTTGGAGTTGGTTTGACTTGAGCTCCTGCAATCTTCTTACAATTTTTATTTTCATGGTGGATGGAGATAGCTTTGAGCTTCTACTCTTATTTAACAACTTTCTCATACACAAGATCCATAGTGGTTGGACCGTGAACATTTACCTCTCCTCCAATCTGGCTATTAAGCCCCGTGATGAATTTCCTTATGCAAAAATGTTGATCCTTTTGATACATTGGAACATAATGTAGCAGATGGGTAAAATTTTCCCAATACTCATTAACTAACATCTCACCTTGTCTCAGATTCTAAAAATCTATGAGTTTCTTGTCAAAATAAAGTTGAGGTAACCATCTTTTTCAGAATATTTCAACAAATTCATTCCAAGTAAGCTTCAAAGAGCTAAGATCAAGTTCCATCTTCTTATTCATCCACCAGTTAGAGGATTCTCCTACTAACTAGTAAGCTCCCCATGCTGCTTTTGTGACCTCAAAATAATTTTGAATCTCAAAATATTTCTCCATTTGGACCAACCATGCTTCAGATTCATCCCTATTGGTGCTTCTTTCAAACTCGGGGGGGTTATTTTCTTCATATCTCTAGAAAGTTCAAAAGCCATACGCTTCCTATTAGTTTCCTTAGATAGAGAAGGTGATTTCTCTTTCTCATGATCGTGGGTTTAATCATGTTCATGAGAATAATTTTCTCCCTCATCCTTGTTATTTGGAACTTCCTGCTTTACTCTATCCTTTACCCTTATTTCTTGCTCTAGATTTCCCAATATTGCCAATATTTGATCCATTCTAGCTTCAAATCCTATTGGCCCTTGCTCAACTTCTTGGCTTCTGCTAGGATTGGTCTATGTTCTCACCACCTTTGCAAGAACAGATTATACCTAAAGGTTCATCCATATTAGATTCAATCATATTATCATTATCTTATGGAAAATATTTAAATGAGCATTAATTCACACATAAGGAATTCCACATAATATTTAAGCACAATATTTTGATAAATATATGATTTTATTATTCACAAAGATCTCAATATATTTTTGATTACATAGAGTGACTATTTAGATAGTCAAGTGGAGAGTATCCCTCGGATTCACTCTCTGACACATAACTCAATGGGGTATACCCCACAAATTGTTGTTCATCTCTTATTTGTTCATATCTATCCCAAAATGGAAAGTACCCTTCAAATTATCTTATGGAAAACATTTAAATGAGCATTCATTCGCACATAAAGAAATTTCACATAAGATTTGGGCACAAGCTTTTGATAAACACATGATTTTTATTATTCACAAGGATCTCAATATCTTATCATTTACATAGAGTGACTATTCAGATAGTCAAGTGGAAAGTATCCCTTGGATTCACTCTCTGACACATAACTCAATGGGTTGTACCCCTTCAATTTTTGTTCATCTCTCATTTGCTCATATCTATCCCAAAATGGATAGTAACCTTTGGATTTGTCTTCCAATACATAGTTGCGAGGGACATAACCCTTTGATTCATTGTACTTGAGGAAATTACAATCACTTCTAACATAGGAAGGACTCTAGGTCTCAAATACAATAAAATAAATGTTCAAATGTTTCTCGCATCACGCAACTTTTTAACCCAGCTCACCATCTCAGAATTTCAAACATGGAGAACAATGGACAGGGGTGCAGAAATGGTGCCTGTGTTCAAAAGCAACCCCTGGGTTTCCATGCTGGAAGCTATGCACATGCCAATTATTCACTCAAGTAAAATTTCCTAAATTTTCATTTCCATGTAAATAAACTATGTACCTTAACCATTGCCATAAAATTTTTATTTTATTGATAGAGAACAAATGAACATAGATGTCATAACAATAATCAACATTGATTCCATTTCTAAAATAATAGTCCACATATTACAATATTCCAAAGATTGTGTACAAAGTAAATACACAGCTCAACTGAGCTTTAAGCAATAGCTATAAATGGTCCAAGAATCTCTTTTTAAATCTTGGTCTTATGTCACCTATTGAGGAGGAGAAGCATCACTCAAGCACATTTCTACCAACCATGGACTCATATGCGATCCCTTGCACATATGCCATTCGATATATGGCCCTACCCTTCAACGAAGAGATTGGAGTAACCTTGTAACGACAACCATTCTGATTTTAGTGTTGTGTCCTACATGACTAGAACTTGTAAACCCTATAATCTTGGACTAGCATGCATAAATGGATCACGGTGAATTGACAGTGGAGCCAAAGGAAATCACACTACTTTGGCCAAAGTTTTCTCACTCAGTACTTTGAGTGAAATTCATCCTACTCACATACACTACTCAAGCTTGATTTGACTTTAGGCCATTATAAAATATGCATAGGTATTTCCTTCTATGGGTAGTCTTTAACCCTAGAAACAACCTATTCCCTTTTTCCCATAACTCAATGGTATTTATCTCCACAAGCATAAGCACAAGTTACCCTCTCTTCAATGGATAATAAAATCCTAGGTGTAACTTACAAGCTATCTAATATAATCAAATAAATTTGGAATGAATAACCCTTAAGCTATCCTTGTTTCATCATTCCTAGTATACTTATTCTAATGATAAATAAAACCTCCTATTATGGAGTATATACAAACACTTTCATAGAAAAACATAAAACAAATTCTTTTCCTTTCCATAAGAAAATGCTATGATTCACTAATGCAAGTATTCCCAAACAATTCCAATCAAAGCTATCAAAACTAATTCTTTCATAATAAAAGACTATTAAAAGAAGACTAGATCCTCATGCCTATAATACGCTTGATCTAAATGACTGACTTGATTCTCAACCTTCCAATGGTAGCTTGCTAGCTTCACTTTAACTACTCAAAGAAATTATTTAGTATATCCTATTACACAAGATAACTCTATGCCCTCACAAAGTAACTCTAAGCTCTCACAAAATATCTCTCAAAATATTTGCAGTAGAATAAACTTGTAGAATTGTGCATCCCAAATGAGAGAGTTGGCTCATCTATTTATACAGAATATTGAGATGTTGAAGCCTAAAGAAAAGGTATACCATTCAACAACTCTAAGGCATGCAGGTGGAATCATCTATAACAACAAAAAAGTGGCAGAATTATAAGTACAAACTTAGCTTGGTATTCTACAGATCGACCTCCTTTGCTTGACAACTCAAAACTATTTCAAATATGCACATGCTTAAATAATGAGAATCAAATTTCTAACATAATAGAATTCTACAAAGATAGAGCATTCATAAAATGGCAAAAAGTATTGACCATTTACCTATTCCTTTAGCACGGTTTATCCAAAGAAACAATCATTAATTCACAGGCAACACATATTCATGGTCGACTTTGTCATAGTCTATTTATTTGACAGAAGAAGGATGAATCGAATCCTCCAAAATAGTATTCAAACTATGCTTTGACCAACGCATTAATTGCTATTTGTTGTTTCCTTTTAACATGCATTTAAATTACTTTGTACAACAAGCTTGATATTAACTATTTCCATTGCCTTTTATCTTCTAGATAAATGTGTTCCAAAATAGAAGTAATGCACCACTACAAAATAGTGATGCATTTCGTATGATATCGACCATGGCTTATAACTCCATATCAGCCTTTATCTTTTGCACATTACTTGCATAGATCGGCCTCTAATACTTTGCATAACATATATACAAATCGGCCTTTATTAATCATATATATTTATCTAAATATATATTCATATAAATATATATTTATATATATACATGTGCATATATATATATATATATATATCAACAAATAGCATCAACGCTATATATTACATATATATATATATATATATATATATATGTATATGTATATACTAATATATATATTCAATGTCAATCAATTATGTATACATTTGATATTCAAATGAATAAAACCAAGTTAACATTCATATAATAATATATATATATATACCTCTATGTACATGTATACATATGTATACAAATATTGATATATCTGTATGGAAAATTTTTTTTGTCACACATACGCATATATATCAACACATATATATGTTGGCTTTCTCTTTGTGGTATATTTTCCTTGATGACAAAACTACAAAACTGATTAGTGCTTTGAATACTAGTGCTCTTTGTGTTTAGTTTGGAAAACTTGGCATTCAAAGTGTTTTGGTTATCATGCTTTGGGTTGATGTATTTGGGTGCATTTGTTCATCACTTAATGTAGTACTGATCATGTTAAGCTTTATGTGCAGATAAAAGTTATTTAGATGGTCTAATTGTTTCAGATTTGGTTTCTCAGGATCTTTATGCTTTGAACTATTGCATATTTGTTGCCAGATTTCAGCTTGATTTGTTTCAAGTTGATTACAGTTGAGATCTTGATTTAATTGGACTGACAGTGTGATAAGGTTTGATTCAAGTTATTCAGATGGTATTTGTGGTTACTGGGCCTTCTTCAACTTCAGATTTATGACATTATCACCTTCACTTGTTCAAGTATATTGATTCATGGCATATACAGATGAAGGTAATGCTTATGGCAATATGGTGTCAATTGGTATGACTTATTGTTGATAAATTTGGTACATACTGTTGGTTCGTCGCTTATTTATATTGCTTCATCAAGAAATTACTCTGTCTCAGGCAATTTGGTTATTGATTCAATTGCTCCATGAAACTTGGTTTAGTAAAAATATCATATTCTCACATTTTATCTAGTGGCATAGTATACACTTTGGTTTTGGTATTTCATTTGTTTGATGGTGTTTATTGGCTCAAATGGCATATAATTTTCTATCATTTTTTACTTAGTGATTTCTATGCCCAAGCCTTGACCTTATAGTCGACATCCAAAGGCAAATGCTTATCTTGATTATTCAAAGACTTCTCTTTTACATATGATATTAATTTATCATTGGCATGTTAATGATTTGTGCATTTACATAGAATAAACCCTATCGGGTTTCCCAAAGCATTTTTCAACGGTGATATTGTGTTCGAAGGTTACTTGGTTATGTCACTTGGAAACCATCATTTTTCATATGGTTAAGTCAGCATTATGAGAATCTTTGACTCAAAATATAGTTTATTATGTGTCGATAGTTTGCAAGCAAAATTTGGTTGTGATCATGTGGTCGGGTCCTTGGTAAATGATTAGTCAAGCGAACTCATAAGCATTTTTAATCAGTTGATTATTATTGTGTCTTTTTGACTTCGGACTCCAAATCTTTATTAATTTTGGCAAAGTCATCGACTGACTTGAGAGAAGACTTGTTTAGGGAAAAATGATATTGCATTTTCATTGAATAGTTTGGAACCCTAGCATCGCCATGCTGGAACTTCAGTTGCATAGTGTGCAAGGTTGCTGTAGTATTTTGGTTTGGTTTTTAGTTATGTTGATCTTTGGTGGTTGGAAAGAATGTTGGTGGTTTTTGTTTGAGCTGGAAGCAGTAGTTTGGGTAGTTTTCATGAAGAACTTCAGGGATTTTAATTGCAGGTTAATTCCACTATAACAAAGGTAATATCTATGCATTATTTTTGATATTTCAATGGTAAATCTGGTAAATGAAGAGGAAAAGAAAACTTTGTTTTTAGTTTCAAATAATTTTCTTAACAAAACTGAAACTACCTTGAACCCGAGCATAAACTAAAAGGTTTCATCTCTCAGTGGCATTTTATTTTTCATATCATTGATTTTTTATTGGCTTCAGATTATACATTATGTTCATAAACTCTAGTTATTGAAATCAAGGTTTTCTTGACAAAGTTGTATAACCGTTTCACAAACATTGTATATATATGTATCTCTGCAAAAACATAAAGTGAGAGAGTGAAAAGAGTGTATGATGTGAAGAAAGGAAATTTTCTGGACAAAGTATTGTTCATTGTAAAATCATTTTGTAAAAAGAGAAGAGTGGGCTCATATTGTTTTTATCTTTGATTGCATCACAAAGATTATGTTTTGAGTTGAGCATTATTGTAAAATCATTTTGTATCCTATTGTAATTTTATGACTGCAAGAATGATTGCAGTTATAAGGTTCTGATGGGTTGCAATATTTTGAATGTTTCATGAAGTTGGTGCTTCAAAAAGATTATGGGAGTTGGTGCTCCACATTGTTACAGAGTTGGTGCTCTTTGATTAATACAAGGGAAATTTTAGCAAGTGGTTTTTTATACCCCAAGAGGGTTTTTCCACTCAAGAAATCTTTGTGTTATGTGATATTATTTGTCTCTCATTTTGTTTCATGTTAATGTGCTCATTCAATCAATGCTCTGATACATTTAGTATGATCAAAAGTTTCTTATTTCAAAAGGTTGTCATGCAAAGTTAAAAAGTCTTTTATTGAGCAAAGTTGTTCTCTTACAAAAGCACGTACAAGATTGTTCACACTCTAATTGAACAATATCATATGATGCTTTTAACATGAGTTATAAATGTTACCCAAGTTTCATGTCAATCTAATTTTAAATGTTGATGTACACTTGCATAAACAAGTCTACCACATTGAGTTAAAAATAGTAAAAAGTCTCGTTGTACCTTTCAGAGTCAAAAATTTAAAAATTACTTCACTCTAATTTACCCCCCTCTCAAAGTGAATCCACTTCCAACAATATATATATACACATTTGATTTCACAATCAAGCACATATACAATTACTATCTTATTGATAGGGAACATACGTGCAATGTATATATACATATATACATACATGTCACATTGTCTGTTCGATAACACTATGCTCATAAGCAACTTGTTCATAAGCATGCATTGGTACATCTACCTATATACTCTCATGTATGTGTTCCTTCATGCATATGATCTATAATTGACATGCATATGCATACATATATATACATTCAATGTATGTTCACCTCATCAATCAAGCATAGTAACATAAGGAAGAACTCATAAGTTGCAAACACATAAAAATCATCCAAGAATGCACTCAATAGTAGTCAAGACCCTTACTAATGCAAACACATCATACTAAAGGATGACTTACCAATTCCCAACACCATAACTAGGATCAACCATTCTACTGTGATTGTGTGTAAGCTCATTTAGGTTTCTTTATCAGTTACTTGACCAAGTTATTCTCATGAGTGTACTTCCCCTTGCACCTGGAGGATTGAACATGAACCTGCATCCAACTAACACATTCCCATGGTAGTCAACTATTCATCAAAATATGCATCTACATAATATTTTTCCACAGTTAGAATATCCAATTCAATAACCATCCATTTCATATATATGCATTTCATCACATAACATTAAATGAAATAAACATTCATTCATATGTAATTCATTGATAACAAAGTGCAAACATATATATTCTCAATCAAAATTCAAAGTACATTCACACTTGCAATAATTTACCCTAGCACAGTAATAATAAATAGGTAAATACACAATGGGATGTGATAGTAATTCTACTTGAGTTTCTCTAAAGTTACATGTTCAAATGTATTCAATGACTCAATTTAATTCAATAGAATTTGGGTAGACACCAATACTTAGTAGATTATAAACATGTCCTCCTTCATGCTCTTGCAATTAAGATAAATGACTCTCAAGGTGACTACAAGTTCATGTTCAAGCATTAGAACATTCTCCAGTGGAATTATTGTAAAGTAGTAGTGTTTATAATTTCTTCATCTATTATTATCTCCTTGATGAATAATTCACCAAAGCTTGGTGAATCTAGTGGAAGGGATGAGGCAAGAAGAAATGCTTGGACCAACACTTGGAGCTTTTAAATGCCTTATCTTTAATCTAATCCACACCAAATTATCATAACTCTTTGTTATGTGTTATAATAGTAAATGTGTGGCCATTAAGGACAACATGATTAGGCTACCATCAATCATAGTAGATAGCACCAACATGATGCACACTTGACCTTTGTTATTTTCTTATTGTAACATCCCAAGTGTTAGTATATAAACATAAAAAATAGGTTGATGAAAGTGGTGCACCAACCAAGTGCCTAATAGTCACACCAAGTCTAGATCTATTGATGTACAATAATTTAGGTGCTTACCTAGGAAATATAGAAATATGTGTTGATGGTTGTTAGAGTGGTAGTGAGGTTGTCTATTCACAATAATCAATAGTATGCATGATAAGTATGTTTTGCATTATGCCATGTGTGTGTATGGATTTGGATTATCACCACTAAGAGTTACATCAATGGGGTATTGCTAAGGAGAAATATGAATAATGGTCTCCTAAGCACTTCCATGATGAGATTCAAGGAGTCCGACATCTTGTTCAATCTTCTTAGCTAATTATTATTGCATTTTCTAATCTACTTGTCTCTCTAGGCCCCAAATTCCTCCTTGACTAATTATGAATGCTCCCAATCTTTTTCTTCTCTCTCGAGGGTTTTAATGCTAGTACTTTGCCTTTGTATTGCATTGTTTTCTTCCATGTGGTCTTCATTAGTGTTATCCTTTACATTGGGGCATTAACAATAGGCACAATTACAACAATAATTGGAACTCCATTTAATAGTCATTGCCTCTCTACTTCCACATATGCTTTATCTAAGACATAAGTAGGGATGGTTCACACTTTTCTTCATTATTTATTTCACTAGCATCCATGTTTATCATGTAGCATAAATAACAATATACTTCAAGAGTTACATTAGGTAATTCCACTATAAGCACAAATATAGTGTAATAGTTTAGAGTGCGCTTAGCAATTAGGTCTATCAATCCATTTGTACAATGTACTATAGTGTCATTCTTATTGGTGGTTTGCAGCTAGTGCTTAGAAAGTGTGGTGTTAGTGTGCATAGTACCATGAGCATGGGAATTATCACTGAGATAGCTAAAATATTATAACATGTGTTGAATGAGTAGTGTGCCACAATAAAATTCTTCTTATTCCATGCATCCTCCATATTTAGAATCATAGTATTATCCAAAAGAGTAGTGAATTCAAACTTTGTTGCATTGAATCCAATATCATAATCAACAAAAGTCAATGTTAGAGTAAGCTTATTTGTAATTTTTAATTCACAAAATCTTCATTCTAGTCAAGTGGAAAGAAACTCAAATGCACACATCAACTATGTCATCATCCTTAAATCTAATATGTGTGCCTTCTATATCTACTAAATCTATACTTGGGCATCATACAACTTCTTTTTCAACAATAGTTCAAAAGCTTGGCATATTCATGGCTTACATACATGGAAAGCTAATAAGCTTGAATAGTGACAAGGGTGAGACAACTATGGATTTTACATTCAAACACAATATTTTACCACATAATCAACTTAATAAAAAGAACACTAACATTTTTTATGCCCCAAAGTATGGAAATCAATGTAGGAATAAGATCTATATCTTTGCAAGGGCAACATAATCCATATTATGTTCCCAATTGGAATTACTTATATCCTTATTGGCAATGTTAAAACCTACATTTTTTGCAATCATCTTCCCATATATTGGCTAATAAATGGTTGATAACTTGTAACTTAAATATCTTCAGTCTACCCCACAACTCCTATTATGTATAATCATCAATAATATGCATGAGGTTAAACATGATATCTACCTTTACCTCTACATACATACCTTGTTTGTGATGGATCCTTGTGTTGCTTAAGTTCCTACCTATTAATGTTCTTCCTATTGCCCACCTTGGTAACACTATCCTACTAGTTCACATATTTTTCTTCGCAAGTAATAATACTAGCTCAAATTTTACATTATCCACTACTATCACATTAAATCAAACTTTTTTAAAACTACTAGCATTGTAGATTTTTTTTTTTTTGTATTAAATTATGTAACATTTTTTCTCATAATGCATCCTATGTACTAAAAGCTAGAAATTGTAAGGAAATTTAAAGGTTCGAAAAAACTCAATGGAGCTTCATTACAAATATTATTTATTTTTGGATTCCTTAGCAAAAATGGTGGATACATAGGAGTTCATGGTAGTGAGAGATTGTAAATATGATTGAAATGATCACTCATTGATCAATACATATTGGGATTTTCCAAATCCTTCACCTTATTAATCTATATTTCAACATAGGTGAAAAGACATTCTATTGTCATCTTTTTTGACATCCTTGGCATACCTTTGTGATGACCCTATATTTTAACATCGTAACAATCTCTACCAATCAAATTGGTCAATAAAATGTGAGCATTAGAACATGTTTATCTTAAATGTATGTAATATCTCCTTTAAAGCATGACCTTCCAAATGACAACACATCAATTTTTTGACACCTCATTCCTTGCATGAGAATTCATTTACATGTTTTCAACATGTGACAAATAGAATGATTGTAAACTACTACATTAAATTCCTAGTGATCTTGCATGCCAAGAATTTTTTTTAAGAATTTATAAGGTTGGAACAAACTTAACAAAGTTTCACTACAAAGATTCTTTCTTTTTCGATTCTTTAGCAAAAATCATGGGCACATAAGAATTCATAGTGATGAGAGGATGTAAATGTGATTGAAATGATTTATCATTGATCAATGCATATTATGATTCTGTAAATTCTTCACCTTATTAATCTTTATTTTAATATAGGTGAACATACATTCTATTTTCATCTTTTCTGACATCCTTGGCATGCCTTTTATGATCACCATATTTTTTAACCTAATGACAATATCTACCAATCAAATTGTTTAATAAAATGAGATCTTCATAGCATGTCAAATTCTTAAATGTGTGTAATAAATTCTTTAAAATGTAACCTTCCAAATGATAACACTTATCACTTTTATGGCACCCCATTACTTGCATCATTAATTTACATGTTTTTTATAGACTACGGGAATCGGGTAGCCCCCCTATAAATTGTAGTTTGCCTAATAAACTCTTTTCACGTGACCAGCAATGTTGATGCAACACGCCCTTCAGTACCATGGGGATGGGGGGATACTAGACCTCATGACCTCTTTCCTGCAACAAGATGCTTTAGCCAATCGAGCTAGTTCATCACCCCATCATTAATTTACATGTCAACATGTGAGAAATGAAATAAATTCAAAATTAAATTCCTAATAATGTTGCATGCCAAGTTGGAATCATGGTTATTGTTCCCATAAAAATATATATTTGGATTCATTAAATATGGTGTAGCTTGTACTAGTATCAACAATGACATCCTACACACTCAAATTCTTAAGTTCTATGTGTGCACTATGCAATATTTTAAAATACTTGTATTCTTACCTAGCACAATGCTTTATCATGTGATCATTAGGCATAGATAAGGAAGGTTAAACTTTCATAGACAAATAAAATACATACCTTTTAATGTAGAATATAACATGGTGAAATTCATGAACCTAATCAATAAAATAAATACCTTTTGGACTGACAAATGCACCAGTGACATTCATGAACCTAATCAATAATGTATTTAGAGATTGCTTGGATAGGTTTGTGTTGTTATTCTTGGAAGACATCTTAATCTACTTCAAGAATGAAGAACATCACGAGAATTTGGAGATGGTGTTATAATGTTTGAGAGAACATAAGTTGTATGTGAAACTCTCAAAGTGTACCTCTTCCAAAAAGAAGTACAATATTTGGATCATGTAATTTTGGAAAATGCGATTGCAGTTGATCTTGTGAAGATAAAAGCAGTGTTGGAATGGCTGGTGCTCAAGACTATACCAGAAGTTAGAAGTTTTATGGGTTTGGCTGGGTATTATCATAAGTTTTTTGCAAACTTTTCAAGGATAGCCTTTCCCATCACATATTTACAAAGGAAGGGTAAGAAGTTTAGAAAATTTCAAGCGACATTTGATCCACTCAAAGAAAAGTTGACCATGGTTCCAATACTCAAAGTACTAGATTCAGATGGTAACTTTATCATTATTACAGATGCATCGGGAGAAGGATTAGGTGGAGTGTTAATGTAGGAGGGGTGAGTCATAACTTTTGAATCTAGAAAATTGAAGCCCTATGAACAAAATTATGCTTCACATGATTTAGAGTTAGTAGCTATTGTTCATGCGCTACAGATGCAAAGACATTATATATTGGGAAAACCCTTTGAACTCAAGACCAATCACCATGGTCTAAAGTATTTGTTTACCCAACCTAACCCTAATGCTAGGTAGAGAAGGTGGTTAGAACTAATATCATACTATGATTTCAATATTAGTTATATTAAGGGAAAAGAGAATTGGGTTGTTGATGCTTTGAGTTGTAGGAGACATATCTCCTCGATGGTATTTGTTGTGCCTATAACACACATGCCCCATTCAGAATGGGGACCCTCTCTTTGTCACTTTCGCCGAGTCACTTTTTCCTTCGCCTCATTTTGTGAGCCCCCTATTTTGAGTCCTAAGTGGTCAAGGAATCCTAAGGCTATCATCTTGAGTTGACCAAGTTTCACCACCCTTGAAATTTTTAGGTCTTTTTCCTTCGTGGAGTTCCTTTGGAAATTTTCCTTAAGTCCTCAAAATTCTCGTCTTTTTCCTGGTGTGGGTTTTCCCCTGCAGGTTTCCCCTTGCAGAATTCCATTCATCTTTCAGCTGAGTTAGTGCATCCACCCACACTGTGGGACCTGCATCCTTCATTTCCATTCCCTTTGTCGGTCTTCCAAATGACAAACTCTTGACTACTGCCCACCACACGGGCTCCACCATCCCCACCGTTGGTTGATTCAAAAAGTGCGCTCACCAACCCTACCTGCCACTGTACTAGCATTAAATGTGGGCATTTAGTGGCTAAAATCCTATAAATAGAAAAGTTGACATGTCATTTTCACCGACATTCCTTCTGAACTTGTCAGAGCTTTGCCTTTCGTCGCTACCTTCGTGCCCGTGTGATCCCATTGCCATTCAAACGTCATAGCCTTTAGATTCTTCAAAGGTTCTTGTGGGATATCTAGGTAGGTTTTCCACCGCCGCCCCAGTCATGTGTTTTTCATTGAATTTTGCAAAGTTGTTAAAATATTAAAAAGGAAACCCTTGAAACTGGCTAGAATATTAAATTCCACACAAAACCCACATTTTGAAATTTGAAAACCCTTTGAAAATCGGTCATTTAGGGCCATGCAAAACCTAGCACCTCGACCACCATTCTTGACCAAGGCCTCCATGCCCTTGTGGCCCGCAAGTCACCCACCGCCGTTTCCTTAGCTTTTCAAACAAAAAACTTTAAATTGCAGTTGTTAAAATATTAAAAAGGAAAACCTTGAAACTGGCTAGAATATTAAATTCCACACAAAACCCACATTTTGAAATTTGAAAACCCTTTGAAAATCGGTTGTTTAGGGCCATGCAAAACCTAGCACCTTGACCACAATTCTTGACCAAGGCCTCCATGCCCTTGTGGCCCGCAAGTCACCCGCTGCCGTTGCCTTAGCTTTTCAAACAAAAAACTTTAAATTGCAGTTGTCACCCTTGTTGGGCTCGCGCATGTGGGTAGATGCCATCTCCTCACTTTCACCATTGAACAAGATGAAAATCCTAAGTTAAGTGAGGATCCTCATGACCCTTGTGGGTCCGCAAGTGCAGGTTTCCACACGTAGATGGCTCCCTTCCTCTCACCATTTCTCAATGGTTGTTTGACCCTGACCTTTCGCCTAGCAAGTTCTGCGGGACCCTTGTCTGTCGCTCTAGTGAATCATTAAACCTTTGACTGTGGGATATTTGACGTGAGTTTCCACTACTGCTTTGTCATTATTTATATGACCATCCCAAATGGTGAAACCCTTGCTTCCCTCCACCTTTCCAACCCCGCTTCCTCTGTCGCCATCCCAATCGCCTGAAATTTCCCTAAGGCTGGACTTAATTGTGGATGAAGCATTGTGGGGGTATGTCTGCGGGCTACCCCATGCTCTTCACCATTTCTAAATGGCTGATTGATCTCACCTGTTCGCTTTGCGGACTCCACGCTGTCTGCCTCCCTCTAGTTTCCTTCACATGAAAATCGCTAAGTAAAGATTGGGAGCGAACACTCTATTGCAAGCGGCCATTTGTGGGCCGCCAACCTTTTACCTCCATTTTCAAACATTCAAGCCTAATCTTCCTCTTGCCTTGCAAGGTCCAAAATTTTCATGGTTGTTTGACTCTCCTTGAGTAAATATTGCATGCCAATGCTTCGTGTGGGCTTGATGGTGCGGGCCACCACTTGCGGACCATTGTCTCGTCTCTTCCTTTTCCAAATGTTCGTAAGGCCTTGCCAGTTCACATTGTGGACCCCACACCTTGCATCTTCCCTTTGACCCAAGAAAGTGAAATTGACTAAGTAAAAGCTGATGTGATCTTGGTAGTGCAGACTATTGTCCTGTCTCCGCCATCCCCAAATGGCCGCCACCTAACTGCATCCTGCAGGTTCCTGCCCATACCATTCCTAAGGATTTAAACTTTGAAGTTAATGCTAGGTCATCCCTCCTGCTTGTGGGTCTAGCATTGCGAGACTCCATCTGCGGGCTTCCGCCATGCCAAGGCCATTTTCAAATGGTGGAGCTCCAAACTACCTTGATGAACTTTTCTCCCGCACCTTCTTGACCTGCATAAAGAGTAAGTGAACAACCACCTCTAGGACTTCATGAATGATAAACCCACATGTTTAAACACCTTAGCACCTTGGTGGGCCCCAATACAAACACAAAGATATTGATGTGGGTGGCTGCATGTAGGTCATCGTGCCCTCTTCGCCGTCTACCTACTGCCTCCTCCAAAACAGCTGTCGGTCCAAGGAAACTCGCATCTGTGGGCTTGCATTGCTCTATCTTCCCCAAACAAGAGCCAAATGATTATTTTTGATGAATGTTATGATCTTTGAATGATGAATTACTTGATCTAACCTTTATTTTGTTGGTTTTCACTAATGCTCCCTTTATTTTATACATGAATATGCTTATTGCTCCTTTGCTTGCAGGATTTATGGAATTAGCTGCAGGACCATTGGGGGTGTCCGCAGAGAAGGAAAAAGGGAAGAAGACTGCCAACGTTCTAAGAGGGAAAGAGGACAAAGAAAGTACTAGTTCCAAGGAGTAGAGGTCACCTCCAAGGTTACTACCAAGTAGGATACTATTACAGACACCAACCTTGGATAGATCAACATAGACGAGTTTAAACAGAGGGTTATTGCCAACCCTACTATGGAAAATGCACAAAAAATAAAAAAAGTGGTTTGGATAAGGCAGCCAATTTTCCACCAGCTCTTGTGGCTCCAAAATTAGTAATGGCTTGTAGAGAGGCCTATCAAGAGAAAAGCAGGAAGATCATGGACCGTGATGGAAAAGTGTTGGCTGACCTGTCTGCCAGGTCCATAGGGAAAACCTTGCACATCCCTACCTTTGACCCTATGGAGAAAACAACAAAGGAATATGCAAAAAGTATGTGGATGGTTGATCCCCTAAAATGAAAAAAGCTAATCAACCAATATTGGTTAAAACAGAAGAGGGGCAACACAAACAAGGTGCCTCAGGAGTTGTTCAGGAGTGATTTTTATGAAGACTACCATGACTTGGTAACCTTGATAAGTAGAGTCATGGACATCCCAACAGTAGCCTGCTTCCAAGACTAAATGTTCTACTTTATAGAAGAGATTATCAGAGGAACAACCAAGTTTAACTAGGTTGGGATGATCAGTAACAACTTGTAAGAGCAGTTCCTAGTGGTCAAGAAGACCTCTCAGTTTTATATGACCTCCTATTTGGTCTACCTTCTAGCCAATCCCTTTCCTTACAGGGGATTATTTGTTGCACAAAGCATAACTCCAAGAAGAGAGCTAAAGGTATATGATAGGCATCCGCAGTTACAATACCGAAATTTCAAGAAAGACTATTGCAGGGTGAACGATGCCTTCATCAAAGGCACATCATCAAACTTCTCAAAGGGGACTTTAAGAGGAGAGTCACACACAATGCCCGTGCGTTCAGTCATAGGTTCAAATTCCTATTCATATAGTTCCCCAAATTCACCTATATCTGAATGGAAGGCTTCATTGAAAGGCCATACAAGCTGCCTTAGTATCCAAACGATTGGCTAATTTTGCTAGAAGTTTCAAGGTAGCTACAAAATGCACATACTCTCCTTGCTAGAAAACACCGAGCAATGATACCATATCCTCTCACATTTGGGCACGGAATATATGCCCTCCCAACTACCCAATGTGTTGAATATTTAGAGAAGGAGATCATCGAGTACAACCCGGGCCTCCACACCCATCGGCCAAGGATGGACCTGTATGACAAGTTGAAGAAGTTCATTGGGAAGGAATACGCCCATTTGCACAACATTGAAGATTTTTGGGCCAACTGTCGGGATGACAAGGAGGTACACATGAGACACTACATGCATATGACAACTTACTTTTTCAAGACAGTCAAACTATTCCTTGTACCGGATCAAATCATCAAAGATGAGAACACTATCATAGATCTAAGGTTTGATGTTGTCGCCAACCTGCCATTGCCCCTAATAGATTGGAATGAAGAAGAGGTCAATGACATCGATATTCTAACAAAGCCAATAAAGCATAGAACCAGGAAATGGATTGATGCACAAATTTCTTAGTTGAAGCTCCAAGGAGCCACTCTAACCTATGGCGAGCTCGAAGATGAGCTTGAGAGCGAAACAGATAGTGGGACTACTGCTGCCTTGACTGAAGAAGCTCCTAAGTCTCCTCCAGCCAAAAGGTCGAGGAAAAGAAAAGAGGAGACTGAGCACCATCCAAAGCATAAGGTGTACTCGAGGAAGGCTTCAAAGTGTGAGACCTCAAAGAAAGAAAAGAAGTCGAGCGGATTCTCTAAGATGCCCATGATCTAAGAAGATCCATTGCATGAACAAGAAGAAGAAGAGGCTGAGCAACCTAAGTCACCACCTGCTGCCTCTACTCTTGCTGCCACCACCACTACCACTGCTATTAATCCTCCTTCAACATCTCAAGCATTACCTGTCTCCTCCCCACCCATGGTGGACATCTCATTTCACCTTGCCTCCACCTTTCCCACTACACCTATTATGGTGCGGGATTCCTCCTCTACCACAACCTCCCCATTCTCATCCTCCTTAATGTCTCCCTCAACTTGAGTTCCCTTAGCATCAACAATTATAATTGCCACCCTCACTCTTCCAGAGGAATTTTCTTGACATATGCAGAATATCCCTATGGAGTTCTCTGGAGTACTGATGAACCCCACAGTACAGGTTGCTTTAGCTCAAGTTGTTGTCAGTCTACTTGTCCCTCCTCTAATAGAATGACCCAAAATGAAGGAAACAATGCAAATCTCAGAAGAATTGGAGATACAAGAAAGGGAGGCAGCCAAAGAGGGAGATGATGAACTTGAGGATCCATTCAAGGATGACTACCATGAGCATCTGAAACATCAAAACTTGGTCATTGATGAGGTGGTATATGAAGAAGAAAGGTCACAATCCTCAGAGGAAGATGTCGAAGACCCTAGCGCCAAGTATATAGTGGAGTCCTCTGATCAGGAACTTGAGGAAGAGTTTTCTAAACAACTCAAACATTTTGGAGAGGAATTTGAGAGGCAGTATTCTAAGGAAAAGAAATAAATAGATGAAGACATGGAGGTATCTACAAAATCTCTGACTAAGGAACAAGATTAAGGTCTTGACTAACAAGAAAAAGTACCTCTTGAGAGGGAAGAGGAGAAGAAAGAAGATGAAGCTGAAGAAGAAGATAAACCTGAAGAAGAGGCTAGAATGAAAAGAAGCCCTGAGGTAGAACATCATACAAATCTTAGGAAAGAAGAAGAAAAAGTATTTGAAGGGGAAGATAGCCCCAAATAAAACATAGCTACTACTGGGTCACAAGAAGGAAAGACCATATTCATCCGAGACTCAAATGAAGAAGAAGAAGAGAAAACATATCAAGAAGCTTTGGACCATGAAGAAATGGAGATCCAACATGCTTAGAGAGAAGAAGGTGATCATGAATCACTGAAGGAGGGATCTCAGATGCCTAAGTGGGTGGAAAAGCAACTACAGGAGAAGACCCCCACTCCCATGGATCCCAAGGAGAGACTAGAGGCTATCCTAGCACGAGCTCAAATAGGAGCGAAGAAAGAAAAGAAGCCAAGAGTCAGATCCCATATCACAATGGATGCATCAAGATCCAGAACAGTACAAATTGCCACCCCAGTAATAGTCAAAGAAGAGGGGGTGAGTTATAATATATCTACCATCGACTTAGGTACAACTACAAGAGAACAAAATATTGATCATCTCCAGGGGTCTGTCGCCACAATTGTGCACCAAATGAATAAGGATCGGTCCTCCAAGGAGGAATTGAAGGCACAAATAGCAGAACTCACTACCTACATACAACAATGGTCTTCTGTTGAGGAGCTACCCACGACATCATTGGCCCTGCCACTGCTGCTGTCCAAGGATTGCATAAGTTGGAGAGAAGAAAAAATTGAACCAAAGCTACTGAAGATTGGTTCCGATGGGTGATCTACAATGGTGATATGGGCATTGGTGATGTTCCAAAAAGTTTTGAGAAGTGCAAAAGCAACTCGAAGGCACAGAGAAATTTTGTACTGACTTCCCAAAATTATATAGGATTACATATCCTAAACTCAAGGCTATCCTCAAGATGCCTGAGAAGAATTGCGAGAGGGAGTTGGGTTTGGCAAAGGATCATCATTGGCTAGTCAAGACATGGAAAATGGGCCTAGACCATAGAAGATAAGTATTGGAGTGGGTGCTCCATGAAGTAGAGCTCGACCTGGAGTGGGTCAAGGAACATCGGGTGGATTGCAAAGAATATCTAAAGCTCATAACAGATTATGACATGCATGTTGTCGAGCTAGACCCTGATAAAATAAGGCTGTATTTCCATAAGAAGATGGAGAATGGGGCTAAGGACTCACTGTTAGAAACCAAGATTATACATGCAAACCAAAAAACCTTCCACGGAAGAGAAAAGCAAATAAAAGAAAAGCTATTGCAAAAAGATGTGCAAATAATATTATTTAGGAGTTCATAATTACACGAGATGATTTGCTTTATAAAAGAAACTATGCATAACCCTAATCTTATCTTGAGCAACAAGATATCTCAAAAAGATAAGGATGACAACTATTAACTTAGGAATTAAAATATTACCTAAGTAAACTTATGCAAGCGTAATAATTAATTAATTACACTAACACCCCCCCATAAGTGCAACTTAGGGAAACTAAAAAATCATGCACCTAAAACTAAGATGAATGTAAGAAAGCATGAATGGGTCCCAACAACAAGGCTTGATCAGGTACCCATGTACAAATGCAATAATGAGGTAGAGAAGGAAAACCCAGTGGAAGAACACTGTGGAGTAACACTAGAGCCAAAATCTGACAAGCAAGGAAAGATACTTTTGTTTAGAAAAAACCAAAGCGGAATCATAATAATGCAACAACAAACCCGATGCCACGAAACACTAGAAAACTAACAAATTGGAACAACCTTGGAGTCTATGAAGCAATAGTAGATAAAATGATGACATAATCTAGAAACTATGTATCTCGATGCCGATGCCAAACTGAGACTAAAACTCTTCCATGGGAACAAGTACCATAAATACTTTGGAACATTAACCATAAAAACATGGCCCTCAAATTGAGATGGATCTAAACCAAGGTGGATCAAGAACCATGGGATTCCAATCTGAAGTGTGAACTGATGTGAATCTGATATGTGTCAAGCTAGAGCAAGATGTGGCCAAAAGAAATTAAGAAACCAGATATAACCCATGTAAGTTGTCATCAATAACAAGATGGAGATCAAAGTGCATGCACACTCTAATTAGATTACTATGCAAGAAACCCCCCTGATGGAACTTTATCTCAGTTCATTTATTACAATAACCCAATGATTGTAAAAGGAGAGAATGCAAAAACATGCATAAATAGAAAATTAAAATTGATTCTAGATCTGTGTAGAGGACAAAATCAGCTTTCCAATGCTGTGAAAATGGTGAAAAAAGGATCCCTGAGTCAAAATATATACCCTCCAAAGTGAAATTTGAACATCTTACTTCAACAGGAAAAAAATCCCACCACCGCACCATGAGAAAATTGGGCTCCCCAGCTTTTCGGCGATATCTCATTTCAAAAATTTCGCCTCCAGGATCAAAAGTCATGACGAAATGAAAAAAAGGCCTGTAAGAGGGAAAATCAATGTATTCAAAGGCTAATCAAGCACAAAAAATAAGCACCTTTCAGCCTAGCCCCTGGTCCGCCATATGACCACGGGGCAATAATTTTGAAAAATAAAATCCCAATAAAAAAATATTTTTTTAATAAAGCCCGATTAAAACATAATATATGTAGAAAATTTTTTGATTTTTTTTCTTTCTGCAAGAACAAATCGTACCCTGTACCTGGCAGGTTGTACGACCTGCTGGGTAAAATTTTTTTGCCTCACGAGCAGCTAATGCCGAAATAGGGCATGTTATATGTTGATTTTCATCTGTCGGACGCTCTAGATTTGATGGCGAGGTCCAATCTTCCTGAAAATGCACCAGAAGTTTTGCAACTCCCAGATCTAGAAAATCTTCAAACCCTCATAACTCTGGCATAAAATGTTAGATTTAGGCAAAACAAAAGTCGATCCTGACTTTTTCAACAACCCTGGACTCGAATATGATCTTAGATTTCCTCCAACGTGCATCAAAAGTGACCATGCAAAAGAACCCAAATAGAGAGACAATCTCAAGGCATGAAATCCTCTAAGGGACCCCGAACTAATTTGTACTGAATCTCTCCAAAACTCTGAGAAGGGGTTACAAGTCAAGGCTCTGATACCATGTTAGAAACCAAGATCAGGCATGCAAACCAAAAAACCTTCCACATAAGAGAAAAGCAAATAAAAGCAAAGCTATTGCAAAAAGATGTGCAAATAATATTATTCAGGAGTTCATAATTACATGAGATTATTTGCTTTATAAAAGCAAGTATGCATAACCCTAATCTTATCTTGAGCAACAAGATAGCTCAACAAGATAAGGATGACAACTATTAACTTAGGAATTAAAATATTACCTAAGTAAACTTATGCAAGTGTAATAATTAATCAATTACACTAACACTCACTAATGCCAAACTTTATGGATTTTTCCACTCGAGCCTTAACCCAATTAGAACAAGTAATCAAGAATATGTGGAAGTGAATGAAGAATTGGGATTTGATCACTAGCAGGTCCAAGAAATCAACCTTCCAAGTGCTCCAATTCGACATCCTAGAATGGGATAAACTTCAAGTGTTGATGGGAAAATTCGTGGAGTATGCCATTGTAAAGAAAAATGAAGGAAGGCTTGTCATTGATGATGAGTTCCTCATAGTGTAGTTATAGCAAAAGGGCAATTAGCTAGAAGACAAAGTGCTATAGTACCAAGCACTAGAGGACAAAATAGAGAAAAGACAAGAAATGTAATTTTAAATTGTAAAATATTGGGGGTAGGTGAAACCCTAATTTGTAGTGAATCTTGGCCACACAATGAGATTAAATCTTGGCCATTCATTTTAATTTTTGAAAACTATAAATAGGGGGTCTCCTCTCATTTTCAAAGAGAGAGTTGAGTTGTTGTAAAGACATGCTGCTAAAATTCTAATAGAAATTCATTGATTTTGGTGGATTCTTGAGTTTCCTTCATGTTTCATGATTCATCTCCTCATAGTTAGTAGACTTGAGTGGATTTACTTTGCTATTATATGTGTTTTACATGCTTTAGTAGATTAGTAGATGTTGTTCATTGATGCTAAAGAATACTGTTGTGTTGATGCCCTTCCTTGTTCATGCTTTTTGTTATTTGTTGATGATAAATAGCAGTGTAAAGCTAGTTTGAACATAAATTGATTGTTGCATTTAAACTTCATCTTTTATTCATGCTTCATGGTGAATGAATAGTTGAAAATATACAGAACTTAGAAGATAACACTAATTTCATGATACTGTTAGTTGATTTGGTTAAGTGGAATTTAGTTTCAGGAAGGTTGTCCATTGTAGCATTCTCCAATTTCACTATTCATTGGTAGTTACAGGTCGAGGAACTTCCTCCTTTCCCTTCCCTTTTGACCTTTCTTTAAAATAGTAATTTAAGCAAAGTTCAAGCATCATTGTAAAGCCAAATCTGATGATAAAGGTGGGGTTTTAGACTACTATTTTGAAATTGAAGCAATTGCACATCAACTCCAACACCTTAAGAACTCCATTTAAAGAACCAATCTCCCTCCAACTTAACATATGTAAGGCTGCCCTATGATTACTAGCAAATCACATGAACCAACTGAGACATTCTAAGCAAGTCATGACTTGACACCCAAGAGACCTTGGGGTAGTGATTTGTAACTTGTTTGCATATTTCTACCTTTCAAGAGAGGTAGTGCACTTGTGCGTTGCCTGTGTTGAGAAGGTGCAAAAACACCCATCAATAGTATTGATCCAAACTGACTTCAAAAGTAGTATTGCAAGAATCCAAGGGTGAAAAATTCTATGAACAAGTCAAGCAAGCACTCTCAGATGATCTGCAAGATCAAAGGTATGAAGGGTATCACCTTGAACCAAATGGATTATTAATATTTCAAGGGAGAATTTATGTACCTAATTCTAGAGAATTGAGGAACTTGGTATGGAAATAAGTTCACAATGCACCATATTCATGACATCCTGGTGTCATTAAAATGTTGGCTGATGTAAAGCCATTATATATATGAAAGGGTTTGAAAGGGGATGCTACAAGGTTTGTAGCAAGTTGCTTAGAGTGCCAACGGGTGAAGGTAGAGCGTCATCACCCTACAAGTATTTTGTATCCACTTGAAGTTTTGGGAAGTAAGTGGCAAGTCATTAGCATGGAATTTGTGCAAGGATTACCTATCTCAAGGAATAAGCACAATTCCATTCTAGTAGTAGTGGACAAGCTCACTAAGGTAGCTCACTTTATACCAGGATATTTGACCGATGGAGCTCCTATAATAGATCGAAAGCTTGTTCAAGAGATATTTAGATTGCATGAGATTCCAAAGAAGATTATATTTGATAGAGATGTTCATGTGACATCTAGATATTTTCTGCACTTGGAACAAAATTGAACATAAGTTATGCATATCATCCAAAAGCGGATGGACAAACTGAAAGGGTAAATCAAGTTTTAGAGGAACTACTAAGGATGTATTACATGGATCAAAAATAAAAATGGGAAGATTACCTACCATTGGTTGAGTTTTCATATAATAACTCTTATCATTGTGTGATCAAGATGGCTCCATTTAAATAATTATATGGTAGGAAATGTTAGAGTCTTATAAGCTGGGATAAGCTAGAAGATAGGATAAGCCTTAAGCTAGAGATGTTATCTAAAATGGAGGAGAAAGTTGGAATTATTAAGTAGAGATTAGAAAAACCTAATGATAGGAAAAAAATTTATGTCGATGCCAAGCAAGTACCCAAAAGTTTCTCAGTAGGAGAAACGGTTTTTTAAGGTTCAAGCCTCATAAGAGTTCTATCAAGTTTAGAAAATCATCCAAACTAGCTTCGTGCTACATAGGTCCTTTTGAGGTTCTTAAGGAGATCAACCCCGTAGCATATAGGATTGCTTTTCCACCAACTCTTTCCAGGATGCACGATGTTTTTCATGTCTCGCTTAAGAAGTATACCCCATGTGATAACCATGTTATTGATTGGAACACTTTATAGGTACAGGATCTAGGGGTGGTAATAATCGATCCTCTCAAGGTGCTCAAAAAACATAAGGTCCACTTACATAATAGAGAGGTTCTATAGGGTAAAGTCCAATGGGACATGTATGCAAAAGATTCCGCCACTTGGGAAGATTATGTTGAGATGAAGTAGAAGTTTCTGCAAGTCTTGTAAGATTTTGAAAACTCTAGAAGACTATGATGTTTTGTAATGTGATGCTTTATGGATGATTTTTGTTTGATGTTTTATATTATCTCCATGTTGATACTTAATAAATCATCTAGGATGATAATTCACAATGGGGAAATATGTTACACCCCAAGTGACATTACCTATTTACTATTACCTTATTTGGTTAAATCGCTTGAATAAATGAATGTGTTTTATGGATCTTTACATGAATGTATTTTATGAATCTTTATATGAATATGTTTTGTGAAACTTAAATGGAAAAATGAAGAATGAATTATTGATGTAATTTGATATTTTATAATGTCTCTAACTATGAAATGTATGATGCATATGATTATGTTGTTTTCGGCTAACTAGGGTTATGATGTGCCAAGTTGAGTGTAGGAACATATTCGATCCTCCAGAAGAGAGGGGAAGTATCACTCAAGAGAAGAAATTGGTCTAGTAACCCTTAATGAGCCTAATTGAGCATTCACACACTCACGTCCTAATTGGTCATAAAGAGTCAAGTCAATTTTGGGAAAAGATAAGTAATCTTTGTTGTAAATGTTGTGATTGAGAATTTTGAAGTCTTGATGTCATGTGTCAATCTTTCCTTGTATGCTTATTGTGGTATCAATGAGATATATGCATTAAATGTATATATACATGTATATGTGTACATGTCTACGATAGACTCATACACATGAGAGAATATGTACATGAGTATACATAGGTGGACATACCTACGCATGCTCATGGACAGATCACCCATATGCATGGGAATACTAATTGGACTAAATTGACATATGTGTGTGTGTGCATCCCATGTATGTATGTCGATCAATGAGATTGTATGAATGATTTTTTTATAATGATGTTGAAATAGAATTACATATATATGTATATGTGGTATATATATTAATATATATGTGTGTAATATTATAGTAACATATATATATATTAATAGATATATATGTATATATGTATATGTATATATATGTATATATATATATATATATATATGTATATATATATATATGTATATACATATGTATATATATATATGTATATATATATATGTATATATATATATATGTATATATATATATATGTATTTATATATGTAATCATACATATATGTATATGCATAATATTACTCTTTATATTTTCATATTATATAAATATGTTTGTTAATGTATTTGGTAAACCTTATGAAATATATATATATATATATACATACATACATACATACACACACATATATACATACATACATACACACACACACACACACACACACACACACACACACACATATATAATATGTGTGAATTGAAGTTATTAGTATAAACCTCAAGTGCATATATATACATAGACACACACACACACACACACACATATATAATATGTGAATTGAAGTTATTAGTAAAAACCTCAAGTGCATAAGATAACACTGATCATTATTGATAAATAATATGCAACAAGGCACCTATTATAACATGGGGCACATGAAGCTTAAAGCGCAACTTTAAGTGGTATTAAGTCTAGCGCATACAGTAAATATGACCAAGTCAAAAATTTAAACATAACATGTAGAAAGCTTACAGTTGTGTTAAACATTTTAGCAGGGAAGTAAATATTGTTCGAAACATGAGAATATGTCAAAGGCCGCGCTTGTGAAGGTGGTGCCAAGGAATAAGAGGTGGTGCCATATTTGGTAGAATTTGGAATGTAAAAAAAGTCTTTGAATTTGAATAATCCTACAAATAAGTGTTTAGACTCAGTCAAGTGCAAACTTGGTAGCATATTGCAGTGGAATTCGAATTAGGAAACTTGTTTTGAGTTTGTTGTCCCAAATATCAATTTGACTCAGCTATAGGACTATCATGTGATGCAAACCTATGAGTGAGTCGTTGCATGAGGAAGAAAGGTGGTAGAAATACTTACTTGTTTGTAGCCTTCAATTGCTCACAAATTAGTATAAATAGAGGTTCCCATTCTACCAATTGCTACAATTCTCATTATTATTATCTTGATGCTATTTTGTTGTGAGTTGAGAGTTATTTTGGTACATTGTATTTGTGATTATTGTGAGATTTAGTGAGAAGGTAGAAGAATATAGTCAATTGAATCTTGGAGGAGGTGTCAATTGATCTTAAGGATACATATTATGATGGAGACTAATCAATTAGAGCAATATTCAGGCATGCTAGTTTCTATACCTTTGTCTTTATATTGGAAAGGATAAATAGTTTATTTACTATGTTGGAAAAAGGGTGTTTTTGAATATGTTGTGGTGTTTGTTTGAGATTGCTTGTTTCATGGATATGCAATATGTTGTAGAACCTATCTTATTGGCTATGTCTTTATGTACCCTATAAATGGGAGTTTATTTGAGTGCAACGTAGTTATACTATGTGTAGTTATCTATGCTATATGTAGGATGTCTATTCTAAACGTATGTAGCAATGCACAAGAAGTTGCTATAATCACTTTGGTAGTAAAGTAATACTATTATGTGTGGTTATGTGGGTCATACCTAGGATTTTTTAGACCCATGGGAAAGGGGGTAACCTAGTTATAGAGTATAATGGTCATTAAAAACCAAATCGAGCTAGGAAGGTGGGTGAATGTGTGACATATAATCTAAGTTAAGGATAATGGAAAATTTTGCCAAAGTAGTGTAAGTAGCCACTATTTACACTGTTGGTTTCACTGTGATTCAAGATTATGTACTAGGCATGGGATCTTTATACATGTAAGTTATAACCATTGTATGTCAGTCTAGAAATGTATAGGACACAACACCAATCTCATAATAGGTTATTGTTATGAGGTTACCAAACCAATCTTTTCATCGAAGGTTAGGGCCATCTTACCATTTAGGTAGATGTGCAGGGGACCACAATAAGTCCAAGGTTGGCAGAAAAGCGCTTGAGTGATGCTTCTCCTCTTCATTTGGTAGCCAAGATTTGAGGGGGAGCTCCTAGACCATTGTAATTTATATATTTTATAAGCTTATTTAAGCTATGTTTGTAATTTGTAACCATCTCTACTGAAGTTGTAAATATGAAATGCCATATGGAAATTATGTATCATTATTATTTGATTCAATGAAAGGAATTTTTTTATATGCAATGGGAAATTTTGAATTATGTTTCAAATGTGCATTAACTATTCAAAGGAAAAGAAAAAAATTATTGCTAAAGGTTAGATGCATAACTTGTGGGTAAAAAATAGAGTTAATTACTATGTAGAATAATGGGCATGTTACACAAGTACCAAATATTACATGATATTCCCTTTCACAATGAAAGAAAAGGGTTGGAAAAATTCATTTTGAACATAAGGTAACTTTAATTCTTTTTAACATACATATCATAAAAATGGTACCAATATATATGTGCAAAATAAAAGACCAATTACAATATCACAATGTGCCAATAATTTATACAAAATAAAGATAGATCACATGGTGCCATAGCTAAACAAGAAAATTAAAAAGGAATTGCAAGGCTCACCAATGTTAAAAATTATAAAAGTACACAAAAATATAATAATACTGATCATAGACCTTATTAACAAAATTAGATAGGAGATACTCAATGGTGGCTCACAACCATTCAATATACATGTTTAAATGTACATGATTGAATTTACCTTGCAAGGGATGCCATAAAATGTATCCAAACATATAACACCATTATTTGTAATATCCTAAATCAAATAGGGACCTAAGAACCATGATTTTAGCTTGTTGGGTGTTTTTAGAAGAAAATATCAAACAACAATACTATGATTCCTAGTGTAAGGTCATGTTTAATATGAAAATTGCACCAAATATTTTACCTTTATTTTCCAATGATAAGATATATCTACATACCTAGCCATGAAGAATGGGTTTATTCACCACTTGCTTCAACACTTAATGGTTAGTGAAGAACACAAAAGGTATTTCTAGGAAATACTATCTAAATTTTAAGAGTACATAAAACATAGCCAAAAATTTGTGCTTTATTTTTGTGTAGTTGTTTTCAACCACAACTTTCTAGTCACAAAGTATAGAGGATAAAAAATGTTTCCTTTGCCAAGTTATGTGATAATTTCTCCAATTACAATGTCACATGTGTTCACATTAATGTTGAATGGAGTACTATAATGTAGAAACTACAAGATTGGCATAATCACCAACTTTTCCTTTAGTGCATAAAATACTTCTTGATGTGAACATATCTAGATAAAGGGCTCTTATTTGTGCAAAAAGTCCTCAAAGGGTGCAAAAATATGCACATATTTTTTGATAAACTTGTGAAAATATCTAGTATGGCCTAATAATTTAAGTATTATTCTATGAAATATAGAATAGCTAGCTAAAAATCACTACTGCTTTTGTTGGGTTGACAAAATATTACCTTTACAAATGATATGACTCAATAGGCTATCAAATGGATCCATAAAGGTGCACTTATTCAAATTGAGTGTGATGCTTAATTGATGACATCAATCAAACATAAGGCATGATGCGCATAAGTGGTTGGTCACCATGCCATAGACTATCTAATCATCAATATTTACTTGGAAAAAATCTTGGACTGTCTTTAAAATTTGTTAACCATAATGTGTGAGTAACCAACAAGTGCATTATTAAGCCCAAATGCATGAAATTATATCTAAATATTCTCTACTCAATTATGAACATCATATTTTCCTTATCTTCTTCGTAATCTAAACTTTATGGTATCTTCAAAACCCATTATTGAAAGTATATACCTCATGGCTAGCTACACCTTCAAGAACCTCCTTTATGAAAGGTGGTGGGAAGGATCAATGATGATACCTCACTTAGCTTGTGATAATCCACATTTATACTTAAATTATCCATTCTTATCAAGATCATCATCAAGATAAACCACTCAAACCCATCAACAATAAATGTTACTCCAAACTCAAGCATCTTATCAATTTTTTTGTTGTTTCATAAATTTAAATTAAGTTGATGGGGGTGTTTCTTTATCAACTTAGTGTGAGGGTTCAAATATGTATTTCCTAGGATATATTTAAGCCTTTTATTTTATTGTATCCTCAAGGTAAAATGTCAACATACTCATGTAAAAGAGTAATTACTTGTACTAACATGTTTGTTCCTCAAGAGATTCATTTTATAATGATCTTTGGCATGTGTCTTTTATAACAATTTTTATTTCAACTACCTTAAGGAGAATATTAGGGTAGGAACCATTTTTTATATTTTACATCCTTGATGATATAGTCCCCTTCACTAGTAGGAACATAGAAGCCATGTAGCACGTTGTCTTATAAAACTTCTTCCTTTTTCATTATTGTGGAAGAAGTTAATGTGTTAATGGTACTTCCCTTAGATGATTTTTTTGGCTTAGTCCCAAAGTCTATCCCATTAACTAATGCATCATCTATGTTGATATACTTTGGTTAAACACTAAATATTTCCTCCATATTTATAAGTACCTTGTTAAAGTTCAAAAGTGAAATTAGTGAAATTAAAGGTGTGTAAAAAAATGGCTTTAAATTTATTCCATGTGATTACCTCCTAGCTCATAATTCATTTTTCTCATATAAAATGAGAGTGGGTCATCTAAGATACTTGAAAATTTATACACACAAGTATCAAGTAAATAATTTAATATAGATGAGCTCTGGATACCTTCACACATTATAGAATGTAACCTAGTATATAAGTGGATAGTATAGCACAAAGTTAATTATTTTATTTTTTTGGAAAAAGGCTAATAGCATATATATTATATTAATAATAGTAGTAAGTAATTACAAAATTTCCCAAGAGGGCCTAATTACAAAAGTTCCCAAGAGAGACAATTCAAAAAAATTCCCAAGAGGGCCTAAGTAATTACAGAGTGCCCGATCTTTGAAAGTCCAGTCTGAGAAGCCTATCATGCCATTAGACGTACTAGGAGTTGGGAGTTTCAATTCCTTCATATTGCTTCCATGAAATGCATGTTAGAACTTATGAAGCATGACCAAATGTCAAAACCCAAAAACACTAGCTTTGTATTCACCTTGTCGGTGGTCAGGGTTCACGTGTCCTCCTTACCGGCTACCATCTTCATGTAGAGTGCAAGCCTCATCACTGACTCATGAAACCTTCTTATTGCTTCCCTTTTTCGAGAGTCAGGGATTAGAGATCCCTCATACACTTTACATCGCTTAATCATTGCAAGTTGCAACTACAAATCCCAAAGTTTGATCTTGTCGGTGGTTAGGGTTCACACGTCCTCCTTACCGACTACCATCTTCATGTAGGCACAAGACTCATCATCGACTTGCGAAACCTTTTTACCGCTTCCCTTTTTCGAGAGTCGTGGATCAGGGATCCCTCATACCCTTTACACCGCTTAATCATTGCAAGCCACAACCACAAAGCCCAAAGTCCAATCTTCTTTGCAACAAGTAAGCAATTAGATCGAAGTCTGAAACCTTATCAGACAGTAAAATTTGACTAACTCCTTTTTTTTTGGTAAATAATGAATGGTAAGCTCGAGGTACGATCTTCGAAACTTTGAACCCGATGCTCGATTTCTATGACCTTTACCACATTTTGACTAAAAACATGATGAAATTTCTAGGTGAAACACCAAATTGAAATGCTTGACTTACCTTTAGTCTTGTCGGGGTTTGGGTTTCTCTTCTACCTTCCACCTTCCTTCTCTTTTGTGAAAGCCAAAAAATTGACCCCCGACCTCTAAAAGTCCGATGACCGACTTTGTTCAACTTTATAAGGCATTTATTAGGTAAATTTAATTATGTGTGTTCTATGAATTAAATGAATGCACAATTTCATTTTTTACTATCTCAATTAGAGTTGAAAAAGTTTCAATTGGAGCATTATCCTCTGGTATAGTAACCTCTTGCTTTTCACATCCCATATTCACGAGATGATCTGCCAACTTATTCCCTTCATGATATATGTGAGAGATTTGATAAGATTGAAAGGTATCTAGCAATCCCTACATATTTTGAAAAATGTATTTCAAATGCCAATTGTGACAAAATCTCTACTTGCAAGCATTGATGATCAATAACAAATCACCTTCCACATGAATTTTTGTTATACCTAGCTGCAAAGAAAGTTTCAAACCATGCAAAAATGCCATGGCTTCTACCACATTATTTGTTCTATTTTGAAGAGAAATTGATTTAGCTACCTTTAACACCCCATCCCAATCCTGAATACATATCCCTACACCTAAGACACCCAGATTTCCTCTTGATAGAACTACATCAAAATTTAATTTAAAATAGACTGGGATAGGAGGTTGCCACCTAACTGAATTCCTATCAAAACTTGGTTTGATAGGTTAATGTATATTTCCTTTGAAGGGTAGACCAATGCCTTTCCAATTTTTTAGAATGCAATCATCCCAGGATGTAAATAAAGAATTGACAACTTTATGATTTTGTACATATGCATTAACTACTTCTATGATTGATTTTTCAATTGTGAGTTGAACTATATGTATAGATGAAGTAGCTTTCCTAAAGATCCACTTGTTCCTTTCCCACCATATAGACCACAAAATTGTAGCAGGAATGATATGCCAAATACATGAGAAGAGTGAGGACTTATATAACATTAGCCATGTTGAAAAGAGATCCCAAGCTGAGTTTGACAAAGGTGTATGAAAGTTTAAATTTTATAGAATGAACAACCAACAAAGTTGGGCATAAGAACATTGTAAAAACAAGTGATCTACATCCTCCAAGGCTTCACCACATAAAACACATTTGAAAGGCTCGACAAAGCCTAGTTTAACTAGCCTATCACTTTTTAGCACCCTTTTTCTTAATACTAACCATGTGCAAAGATTCTTGATTTTGGTAAGACCATGTTATTCCAACATAAAGAATATGGTTGTTGGGATTGCATTTGAGATTCTTTGTTGAGTAATGCTTGATACCCCTATTTGACTGAATAACATTCATCTTTGGATGATGCCCATATTATTCAGTTTGGCTTTCCTAATATAATTACTAGTCTTTTAGATAAACCACCTTGTAACAACTATTTCTGAGAATCTATTATTGAAGGAATAATGAAATATTTCCATACAATTCTACAAATTACTTCATCTCTTGTATGGACATAATCTATTAATTTATTGTCCCATAACTCAGATAAAATTGGCATGGCTGATTGTAATTCTTGTATGTCCTTCAAAGGAGGATAACCATTCCATGAGTCATTCCAAAGTCAACTTCTTCTCCTTTATGCACTTCCCACGAAATGTAAGAAGTGAAAAGTTTCCTACATGAAATAATAAAATTCCACATAGTTGAGCCCTTTGGAGGATTGGATACAATGAAAATTCTAGCCAAATTTTGATTGTCTACATAATTACTCTACATTAACTTACACCATTTTCAATTTGGTTTAGAAAACAATTGCCACACCAACTTCCCCCCAAAATCCATATTCCTTTTTGAGATATTATGTATACTTGCTCCACCTTTGAATTTATCTGTCGACATGCTATTTAGGAAGATTAAAGGTACCTTTTTCTCATTATTCATGTTACCCTTCCATAGAAAATTCCTGATAAGCTTCTCAATCTAATTAACAACTAATTTTGGAGCATGAAGAATTGCTAAAAAATAGTTTGGAATTGCTGAAAGAACAGATTTTATCAACATTATCCAACCAAATAGAGATAACCATCTAGCTTTCCAAGCTGAAATTCTTTCCTTTATTCTCTCTATAACATTTGACCAATAAGAGATCTTGTCTATTCCCATAAAAAATGGAATTCCTAAATAATTGCATGACAACTTAGCTAGCTGAAATCCTAAGATTTAAACAATTTTCCTTCTGATTTCTAGCTTTGTATTAAAAACATAAATCTTAGATTTATTTGCATTTATCTTTTGTCCTAAGACTAAAGAATACTTATCTAAGATTGACTTTATCTTAGCAGCTTCTGAGAGATTTTCTCTACCAAACAAAAGAGTATCATCAACAAAGAGAGAATGAGTGACTGAAATATCTATGCATGGAATCTGAATACCCTAGCAAAGACCCTGGGTATTCCTTTCTATTATTGCTCTACTCAATGCTTCAACCATAATGATGAACAAAAAAGGGAAAAGTGGATCCCCTTGTCTTACCCCTTGTGAAGCACTAAAAAAATTTGATGGTGTGCCATTGATTATCACTAAAAATTTAGCTCCTATTAAGCAATACAAGATCCAGTTACACCATTTACCATTGAATCCAACTTTAGCCAAAACTTTCGTTAAGAAATTCCAATCAACTCTATCATAGGCTTTCATCATATCCAATTTTACAATGAAAGAAGATAAATGATTAGAATTGATAGAATGAAGCACTTCATGAGAAACCAATGCACCTTTAGATGTTTCCCTTCTAGGTACAAATCCACCTTGCTCCTATGAAACAATTTTGGGAATGAGATGTTGCAATCTGAGATATATTGCTTTTGTAATGATTTTATAGATTGTGTTACATAAAAAGATTGGTCTAAAATCTGCAAAAGTCTTGGGGTCCTTGATTTTTGGCAAGATTGCAATATTTGTAACATTAATTTTCTTTAATATTGTCCCTATTTTCCTTGATTCTTCCAAGGCTAGTAGAAAATAAAATCCCAAGAAGTTCCAACACTTCTAAAAAAACAAAGTTGTAAAACCATCAGGCCCCGGAGCCTTATTAGGTGAGACTGAAAAGACAACCTTTCTCAATTCTTCTAATGTAAAAGGCTTCATCAAGCTCTCATTTTCTTATTGAGTGACAATAATTGGTATTGCATCCATTAAAATCTACTCAACCTGATATGCCTATAACGACCTATTCCCAGGAGCAGTTAAAAGATTTTGAAAAAAATTTACCCCTTCCTCTTGTATTTCTTTTTCATTTGTGACCTGATTTCTAGTTGCAGTCCTTTGAATCAAGAAAAGGGATTTTTTTCCCTTTTGATTTGAGTAGATGCATGAAAAATATTTGTGTTTCGATCCCCTTCCTTTAGCCATAACTCCCTCGACTTCTATCTCTAATAAATTTCTTCTCATTTTCCTAATTCCTCCTAGACCAACTGCAAACGTTTTTTTTATATGTGACTGAGTCCAACCCCTTCTCTATTATATGTTCATGAATTTCTGCTAATTCCTTTGCAACTTGTTCTTTTTGCACAAAAATGTTCTTAAAACTTAGGCATTCCAAATATTTATCTATTGTTTAACATGATGCAATCTTTTGCAAAATTCAAACATCTTGGTGTAGACGCACTGACCCACCACTGATGAAGAAGGGGTAAGAAATGTGGATTCCTAAACCACATTTTTTCAAACTTGAAAGAAGGCTTATGGTTGGGAAGATTGTTTAACCCTAATATGTTTAACGATATTGCATAATGATCTGATCCTACAAAGGGAAATATCTCTAAAATTATATTATATGTTCCTATGAACCATTCTTGTGATACTAAAAATCTATCGAAATGCTTTGCAATCTGTAAAAATTCTTTCCTACGATTTGTCCAAGTGATCTGCACAAAGTTAATTATTCTCCATGGGCACACAATAAATAAATAAATAATATACAAAAATTAGACCAATTGGTGATGATTGATTAATACACCACCCACCATCAAGAAATAATGTTTTGTAATGTGAAAAATATATTGGTGAGTTGATCATACTCCTAAGAGGACTCTCACTCCATAGAATCACAATGTTTAACGTGATTTCTAGTCTTATTAATGTTGTAGTATTAATATAGAAAAGTTAGTGCACATGCATGATGTTGTAATGAGTGATGGTAATTGTGAATTATTTCTTGGGTATCCAAAAATTATTCATGGTGTAAATAGGTTTATTTGATGCTTGATTAGCACTAATTGAACATTGTGGCAAACCATTCACAATTATTTCCTTCAACTCATATTCACAATAAGCTACCAATTTGTAGCTATGCATTAGAGCTAGCTTCATATAGACTATCCCAATAGAGAGAACATTCAAAATCTAGATGGGTATTGTCCACATTTCCTATCATAACCTAATAGGGTTCTTCAATTACTTTTTTCATATTAAGCACTATTTCCACATATGGTGCTTCATTGGTGTGATATAAAAGAATGATCAAGTAATTCTATTCATTTTTAAATCTCAATATGTGCTACCTAAATCACATATCAACTTTTTCCTAAAATAAAAATATTCATCCTAATAATTTATGGTTCTGATTGGTATTAGCCACTTTTGACAACTTCAAAGTCTATATAGAATTTGACACCTTGAATATTAATTTCAAAATCCTAGAGCAATATGATATGTCTTTTTTAGGTGTTTTTCTCTATATATAAGACACATGGTGATCCAATTAGCTTAGGGCAACCCATTACATCACATGATATTTTGGTCAAAATATTGACCTTGACATCTTAGTTAATTAATACATCTTGTAATAGGAACCTATGAACTTATCAAGGAAAAATAAATTTAATATTATATTATTGGAGTATGGGAAACACTAAGAGGGGGGGTGAATTAGTGTTTCAATAATCAACTTGAATTCAATAGTTTTTCAAAACACATAATCTCTTTGCAATCATTGAATATTCAATTTCAAGAGTGTAACCAAATGTCATAGCCAATAGGAGATCCTTAAACAACATGAAAACTCAAATGTTGCAAAGTAGATAAAGAAAGCAACAAGACCAAATTACATGAAACATAATCATCACATGGAATACAAAAGAATCATAACACAATATTTTTCATGAGTGGAAAACCCTCATAGGGATAAAAAACCACTTGGTAAAAATGCCTCACTGGCTTAATAAAAACCCACTGATTACAGAGCTTCACTGGCTACTATTTGTGCCTCAATGGAAAAGCCTCACTGGCTACAAAAATATCCCTCACTAGAAAATAACGCCTCACTGGAAAAACACAGCCTCACTAGTATTTAATGTTGCTACAACCTCACTGGCTTTATAAGTTAGCAACTGCCTCACTAGAAAACAATCTTTTCACATCAAAATGATTTTGAAAATAAAAAGACAGAGTGAAATATTTGTTTCATTACAAAGCATTTCTTGATGGTCTCATTTTTATCGGAGACTCAAGAATCTATATGTAAATGCAACCAACACTTAAAGTGCTTTCCATCTTTCATAACGGATTTCCCATCAAAGCTTTCAACACAAAAATAAAAATGACTCTTTGTAGAGTATAAGTCTCATACCCATCAAACCATTGCCAAGTGACAATGTCATTTATATCATTCAAATAACAATTTCCTTCATGTATAACTGCCTTTCATAAACAATCAAAGTAATCTTCCATAACTATTTTCAAAAATCACCATGGAATAGTATTTCCAGCCATTTAGACTAATGTCGATGAAATAAACATTGTCCATTGTAAACATATGAAGCATACACTTATACATGGTTGATATTATGTCATAAACTAGGTATACAGACTAAAAAAAATGTCCCATACCAATGACCAATAAACCTTAGTTTACACCTTACAAACAATAATGAATATGTGACAAGGTTGTACCCTAGTAAACACCAAATACAACACATAACCCTTTCATGGCGTGCCCTAGCAAGAGGGTGTTGAAACACTAAACAATGAACACATGTATGAAAGAATAGATAAACCCTTGTGACACAACATGGGTATGAAGACCAAGGTTGAAACAAAGTGTTTAAACATTGAAACAAACTCGACAACATTTAACATTGAGACAACACAAAAAAACTTTGGAAACCCGACAACTAAGATGAGTCAACCTAAACAAATGCAAAGATAATGAACACTATACAACCCCATGTAAAAATGACAAATTCTCAACTCTTAGACTTTGAAACAAAAGCCATTTTCCAATTATACAAACATATACACAAAACCATACTAGGGTTTAAATTGAAACAGGTTACCATTTGAATCTAGCAAATGAGGTTGATGTCACCTTGTTGAAAATGAAACCAAACTACTTGGAAACCATTCCACTAAATTTTCCATCCGCCATACCACCATTGTTCCAAGCATCCTTGAGCCCTAACATGACCATCTCCACTGCCTTGAGTTTTACAAAATGATTAACTTTTAGGGAAAATGATATCAAAGCATATTCATTATGCCTTTTTCAATTTGCAAAAAAACCACACAACATTGTGTTAGTATTCTACATAATTTTTTTTTGTTTATTTTGCATGAATGTAATCAAACATTATAATGCTCAAAATCTTTGTGTTAGTATAAGCCACAATGGCATCAAAGTGCTAAGTCAACAAACCAAAACCTCATGAATTATTGCAACCTCAATGTCATAACAATGATAGCTCATAGTCACCAAATATCAACCAAACCAATGAAGCTCATGCCCTTCATAAATGTATCAAGGTAACAACCTAACTTGACATCAATGCCAAAACCAAGCTATGTCAAAGGGGTAAAAAAACTCCCCCTTTGGCATTGATTTCAAACTTTGTCACAACCATCAAAGTTTGATCACCTGTATAAGCATCACAAAAATGTCACTGCCAAATGCTTGAGAAATGAAATGATCACTATTAATAAAATGATCTAAATAGAGTATGATCACTTTCAATAGCCAATATACCAAGTGTTGAATGTAATAAACAAGCTAAATGTAATAACCAAGCTGAATATAATAACCAAGTGACTATTGAATGTTACATCTCCCCCTTTTGACAAAAATGCCAAAGGTCAAAGGGGTACAAAATCAACAAATAGCCACAACAGAAGATAGAGAAACTGTGAAAGAAAAAGGTTACCGACAGTTGAACTTGTATGGAAAAACCAAGCACCAAGAAATATGTTGTCATAGTAAACATTTAACCACTGTTAGATCAAAATATATAAGCCATAAACAAAGCATTGTCAAAAAGAGTCATGATGACTACCACAGTTTAGTAAATTGTTAAATCATATATGCCAACCATGAATATCACTTCCATATCAATGCATCACATATACATTGTGAAGTAAAAACTGACTGAAGAGAGAAATGAAGAGCAACATAATAAACCACTAGGGATAAATAATGATCTATGAAATTCCCCCTAAAATTATGCAACCAAAAAGATCATCAACTCTCCCTTAGAATAACAACCAACATACTGGAACACTGTTACTTCTCATGCAACATCATTCAAGCAAGGAAACATTGTTCAATAGGGCACTATTCTATGCACTATCCCAAACATACTTTCATAGCAATTGAATGCAAATATTATCAGGAATGTTTTCCTCACGAAATGTCTTGAAAGCTAGAACCAAATTAGCAAAAGGACCATACAAGACTATCCCAGGCAGTGTATCTTCATACAAAGATCAAACTCATCAAAACATTATGAAGATCTTGTTAAGCATGCTAAAGATTTAAAATGCATTGAAATCACTGAAACACAATGTGAGCACTGGTCATTTGAATTCTAAGGAACTGTCCTCCTTGAAGCATGAAGCAATTCTATTGGTTGTGCAACAGTCAAACAATCATTATCAATACCTTTTCAAAAATTTCACTATCAAGATACTATCTATTGAAGGAATTTCACAGACAAATAGACCAGTACCACTAGATACTTGAAGATTGTGACTATCCAAACAAAAAAATCCATTCTTAGTATAGTCAACACTATTATTAGATCATGATCCAAGAAGAATCACATGCACACAACCATTTCACTATTCTAACACATAAACTTGTCAAACCTTGTCACTTGTATGCTAAAACTAAATGAGTTCAATGTTGCAAGATACTAGACATTGAAAACAACAACTTAGCACAAGATATGTTCAATCAAGCTAATTGTTAGCTGCTAGAATGTCAACATAAGCCATAGTAAATTCCACTTCATAGTACATGTTCATATCAACAAGATATTGCATATCTTATCATTGTACAGTGTACTCACCATATGAGACACTCCAATATCAAACATTGTCAATAATTCTTATTAGTTATCATTATCAAGAATTACCAAGAGTGTGGATGTTACCTCATTTGCAAAATACACTAGCATGGAAGGAAAGAGTAGCATGACAAGACAAAATGCAATCATAGCTATCTTTGATAACATCAAGCACTATCACAAAAACCAATTAGCAAGTACGGTCACAATTCTCAAAACATCTGTTACCATTTCACTATTCTTGTATGTTAAAATAAGAATCAAAGAACTCATAATGACACATCTGATTACCGTCAAGTGTTCATCACTAGCACTATACAACTTAAGAACTATATTCCTAATATGCCAAAAACACACACTTGTGAACCACTATACTGCAAAGATACCACCATAGACTCAATGCAACCAACAAACACAGGGATACAAGATGATATTTGAAGCACACCCTGAAAAACACACATAAATGATTTAGTGAAGAGAAATAGGAGGAAGATCATCCAATCTCTCCCTCAACTGATCAACCATACTCATGCATTTGGTTTCTTGCAAATTATAAATGTTTCCTTTGGTCCTCAAACCTATTGCAACAACTTCATCTGTTTTCTTTCTAATATCACATCCAAGAGCATCAAAAAGAATATGAAAACCCTGATCACAAATATGAGTCACACTTAAGAGATTATGCTTGAGATCCTCTGCATAGTACACCTCATGCAAAGATATGTTATCATCCAAAGACAAAGTACCTTTTCCTATGATTTGAATACAATCATCATTTTCAAACCACACTAAACCACCATCACAATATTCAAATTTGATAAATTTTCTTTTAGCCCTTGTCATGTGGTGAGAGGATCCACTATCTACAACCCACAACTATTTATTTTTGGCATATAGGGCTATTTGATCAAACACATTTCCTATCTTTTCATCAACCCTCTTTGGCTTCCAAATTAACTTTGTTTTATCAGCATTTGTCTTGGAAAGAGTATTAGTTTAGTTTTGTTGTGTCTAAAAGAGTTTTTAATTTTGAGATCTTGAGCTCCTTTTAGACATAACCCTACATTCACTTGCCTTATGCTCATATTGTTTACAGTAGAAGCAAAAGACAAAGAAATGCAAATGGAATATACCTTTCCCCAATTGATGGTTTCAAAAAAAATTCATTTGTCACATTGACATCTTGAGGTTCATAAAAATGAGAGCATTGGCCTTCCATGAAACCTAGACCAGTTTTATCTTTATGGTATCTTTTTTTACCTATAAGATCTTCCATTTTGTTACTGCTATCACACATGTCAAGCTCTTTCCTCAAGTCAACAATTTTTGCCTCTAAAGTGCAACATTCTTTTTCTTTGATTTCTAATTGCATTTTAGTAACTTCTAGAATTTTAATTTGAAGTTTCATATCAACAATTTGTTTTTCAAAATTATTCACCTTATTTACCAGGTTCTCAGTGTCTTTTTGAATCTCATTCTTCTGTATCACATCCTCCTTTTTGAGTTTCTTAATTTCTCCTAGAGCACTTCTCAACTCACCCTCAAAATCCACCTCAAGTTCAGATTGATCTGCAATCTTTTCATTTTGATTTTGATTTGGACTAATGATTGTCATAAATAGGGTTTCTTCTCCTTCTTCAATGGATGCATCTATACCACTATATGTTACATCAACATCTTTGATGAACATGATTTTCTTCTTTTTGAAAACATTTTTCTTTTTAAAGTTATTTTGTTTTTTCTTTCCCTGTCTCCTATTATCTTCTTCATTACTTTCAGAGTAATTGTTAGGACATTGAGTAGCATAATTCCCAATCTTTCCACAATTAAAAAATTTAAAAGGTAGCTTCCCTTTATACCTACTTGACCCTCTCTTTAGTTTTCTCAAAAGAACAGACTCATTGTCACCTAGTTTCTTTGAATTAGAGTTTATGTCATTGTCCTTTTTCACAGACTTAAAGGTATTTTCTTTGCTAGTGGAATTATCATTACACATCCTCATTTCATAGGTTGTAAAGACACCATGAATTTCATCTAAATTGAGTTTTTTCAAGTCTCTCTCTTCTACAATAGAGATATTAGGATAATATTTAGGTGTCAATGACCTTAACACCTTTTTAACAACTACACTTTCTTCTAAAGTTTCACCAAGACCACAAATTGAGTTTATAGTTTCTTGGACTCTTAGAAGGCAATCAAATACCCTCTCTTAGTCATCTTTAGGCCTTCAAACTTGGCTCTAAATTTTTTTAATTTAGCCTCTTTAACTTATCATCACCATCGTAAATACTAGACAACTTATCCCAAATAGACTTTGCACTTTTACAATCCATAATTTTAGCAAGCATATCATCAATTAGTCCACAACAAATAGAATTTTCAGCCCTAGCATCACATTCATTTGATTTTTCCTATTGTGCAGTAGAGGGTGCCACTGTGGCAGTGTACTCAGTTTCAACTACATGCCAAACCTCATAGCCTGGAGAAGTTATATGACGCTGCATTCTGTATTTCCAAAAAGCATAGCTAGTACCATTAAATAATGGTGCACTAGAAGTAGAAGGACCTTCCTGATTTTCCATGGTAAGTACTCTACCAAAAATCCCCTAAGTTGGTTAAAATTTTGGAAAGGGTATGGTTCTAATACCACTTGTTGGAGTACGAGAAACATTGAGAGAGGGGGGGTGAATCAGTGTTTCAATAATCAACTTGAATTCAATAGTTTTTCAAAACACATAATCTCTTTGTAATCATTGTATGTTCAATTTTAAGAGTGTAACCAAATGTGATAGCCAATAGTAGATCCTTAAACAACATGAAAACTCAAATGTTGCAAAGTAGATAAAGAAAGCATCAATACCAAATTACATGAAACATAATCATCACATGGACCACAAAAGAATCATAACACAATATTTTTCATGAGTGGAAAACCCTCATAGGGATAAAAAACCACTTGGTAAAAATGCATCACTGGCTTAATAAAAACCAACTAATTACAAATTCTCACTAGCAAAGCCTCACTATTTACAAAAATATGCCTCACTAGCAAATACTGCCTCACTGGAAAAATATAGCCTCACTAGCTTTTCAAGTTAGCAATTGCCTCACTGGAAAACAATCTTTTCACATCAAAATGATTCTAAGAATAAAAAGACATAGTGAAATATCTGTTTCATTACAAATCATTTCTTAATTGTCTTATTTTCATTGGAGACTCAAGAATCTATACGTAAATACAACCAACACTTAAAGTGTTTTCCATCTTTCATAACAGATTGCTCATCAAAGCTTTCAACACAAAAATAAAATGATTCTTTGCAAAGTATAAGTCTCATACCCATAAAACCATTGCCAAGTGACAATGCCACTTATTTATATCATTCAAATAATAATATCCTTCATCTATAATTTCCTCTCATAAACATCAAAAGTAATCTTCCATAATTTTTTTCAAAAACCACCGTGGAATAGCATTTCCAGCCATTTAGATTGCTTTCAATGAAATAAACATTGTGCATTGTAAACATATGAAACATACACTCATACATGGTCAAAATTATGTCATAAATCAGGTATATAGACTAAAACAAATGTTCCATACCAATGCAACCAATAAAGCTTATTTTACACCTTACAAACAACAATGTATATGTGACAAGGCCGTGCCCCAGTAAACACCAAATGCAACACATAACCCTTTCATGGTGTGCCCTAGCAATAGGGTGTTGAAACACTAAACAATGAACAAATGTATGAAAGAATAGATAAACCCTTGTGACACAACATGAGTATGAAGACCAAGGTCGAAATAGAGTGTTTAAACATTGAAACAAACTCAACAACATTCAACATTGAGACAACAAAAAAAAACTTTGGAAACTCAACAACTAAGATGAGTCGACCTAAACAAATGCAAAGACAATGAACAATATAAAACCCCATGTAAAAATAGTAAGTTATCAACTCTTAGACTTTGAAACAAAAGCAATTTTCAGATTATACATACATAAAAACAAAACCATACTAAGGTTTAAACTGAAACGGGTTACCATTTGAATGAATTGCAATCTAGCAAATGAGGTAAATGTCACCTTGTTGAAACTAAAACCATTCCACTGCATTTTCCAGCCACCATACCACCATTGTTCCAAGCATCCTCGAACCCTAACATGGCCATCTCCACTACCTTGAGTTTTACAAAATGATTAACTTTTAGGGAAAATGATATCAAAGACTATTCATTATTCCTTTTTCACTTTGCAAAAGAAAACCACACATCATTGTGTCGATATTCTACATCATGGTTTTTTATTTATTTTGCATGAATGTAATCAAACATTATAATGCTAAAAACCTTTGTGTTAGTATAAGAAACAATGGCATCAAAGTGCTAAGTCAACAAACCAAAACCTCATGAATTATTGCAACCTCAAAGTCATAACAATGATAGCTCATAGTCACCAAATATCAACCAAACCAATGAAATTCATGCCCTTCATAAATGTATCAAGGTAACAACCTAACTTGACATCAATGCCAAAACCAAGCTATGTCAAAGGGGTCAACATATATATGGGATCCATTACAAAAATGAATTTGCACACATCATTTGGTTTATAGATATCAACAAGCAATAGATCACAATGTTCCTACAAAGCTAAATTCTCTAGGATATTTTTGAATTATAATAAAAATTGTCCATCGTAAGGAGTTTGACAACCATGTAGTAATCTTCCTACTCATCTTACCCAATTAGTTTTTGTTTAACAATATTTGTTTGAGCTACATGAACTAATTACATAGATTTGATGTAGATTTGGTGGTGATCATATGGTTTTAATGAACTTGGATCATCTATAAATTGAGTTACTTTTTCCTTCCATGTGTATACCTCATCTTGTATGAACTATTCCAAATGATCTAGACTTATCACAAAATTATTACTAGATAAGATGTGAATAATATGTATGAAATAAACTAGTTATTCAATTGATAAGTAGGAGGTATTTTTCCACAGCGTGTCAAATTATGATATTGCTATTAGGATTCAACCGTGTAGTTTCGAGTCAAACTCATTGACCCATGTTTCATGAGTAGTGGTTCACAAGAACCCATCTCTCATGATAACGAATGGTCCACTTAGCACTCATTGCATCTAGGTGATGCTCACAGAGGTGAAGCACTGGTCTGTCCCAGGAGGTCACCCATCCCGGTACTGCTCCATCTCAAGCGTGCTTAACCAGGGAGTTTTCTCCAAGGTTAAGCCCACTTGAGTAGTTATTCAATTGAAATAAGTTGGAATCATTAGAAATAAAGGTGAGCAATCCTATTATTTTTTAAAATATGATAATTCTAATTTATTTTAAATAGATTTTCTAATCCACTCTAGTAATAGGTTTGTAATAAGTACATATTATATAAAATAGTTCATTTGTACCATAGTCTTTTTACCCTTCTCACTATGTGACTCTTTTATATTGTCTACACTCCATTTTATTTGTTCCTACTTGTTGAAGCAAGACATCATAGTCTTTTATTTTGTGAATACCATCATAGTGACCACAAAAGGGAAACTTCCCACATTTACAGGATGTGTGGCCTAGCTCTCTACAAATATAACATATTACTAAGTGAGTTCAACCTCCATTTTGATCATTGTTATTACTATCTTTGCATCCTCTACGTCCATATCAACCAAGTCCTCAACCATGGTAACCTTGTTGGTTATGTCATATGGGGTAGCCTTGGTTTTGATAAATATGTTAATTAATTTTTTTGTAGTCTTGATTATGTTACACAATGTTGGGTGACAATAGTAGTTACTACCTTTCACACTATTCCTAGAGTGTTTGTACAACACTAGATGAGTTAGTATCATGAGTAGCACTTTAAAAAATGCTTCACTAAATATTCACATTTTGTAAAATTGTATAGGATGAAATTTCATGTCTTTCATGGAATATTATGCATTTTGAGATGTATTGAAGTTGAGGAAACAATCTAACATGTACTTAATTTGTTACAACATGACCTTCACTTTTACATCTCATACACTAGAGACTTTTATTTTTAGACTTTCTTGCTAGTTGCTCCATCTACGTGACCTTTTATCTCATCCACACGTTAATCTTTATGTTTATTTATAAGATGGTTCACCCACTTAACTTCCAATAATAAATTTTATTTAAAACATACTTCTGGGGTAGTAGTGTGCACTAGACCAATTCTCTCTAGATGTGCATGGTTAGATTGCCAATGAACTACTCCTTTTTATGATTTAATCAATTATCCAAGTGATCTTTGAGAAATTATTTTATGAAACATTGATCATACTACCTCACAAACTCAAATATTTTTAATTAGTTAAGTAGCATTTATAGGGTGTTTGGCCTAAACAAAAAAATCCCTTAGGGTAGAAAGTTAGCAAAATATAAATAGGGTCAAAGGGCCACATGCCAGGGACAACAAACCTACAACTAACCAACAATAGAGTAAAGGTTTTTTTAAAATATAAAAAACATAGGAAATAAGTGAGCATCAAACTACTTGGCAAGCTTCTCCCAATCCTCCTTGAGGAAGTTAAAGACATCCCAATTTTGAAAGCCTGTACAAGTATCATTAGTCTTCTCATTTTTTTTGTTTATTCCTATAGCACAAACTCGAGGGTAACCATTGAGTGGTGGATGACCTTTAAATTGAAGTAGGAAAGACCACTTAGTTTTCTTGACAAGCCTTCCATTTGAGCCAATATAGTAGTGTAATCTTGGGCCATCTTTACACTCTTAAAGCAAGTGTCCTCTTTGGGTTCCTCAATAGGGGTAGAGTCCTTTGAATTAGAGAGCGTGACATTAAATTCAAGGAAAAAACTTAGACCATCAATCTCCACATCAACATCCACACCCTTGTCCTCTTTACTGTTGTAGTCCTCCTCCTTATCCTCCTCAGTCTCATCACTAGAATTTTTTTCTATAGTGGGGTTGGGAATAGGCCGACCTACTAGTCTATGCGACCTCCAAACATTGAGGTTAGGGCATTCTTCCTCCTTAGTAGAATCTAGCTCTCTTTTGCAATCTTCCTTTTTGATAGCCTTGTTATTTTTCGTTGTTCTCATCATCATCAAAACTAGCCTCTTCCATAAAGAATTTAGTTGAGGGATTTTTCTTCTTCTTGTTGCAAGGATTTTTCAATTTAGTGCTAGTCCTCTTGTTAGGATCTTTGGAGGGGCTATTTTTAAGTTCACAGAGACTAACAATAACAATTTTTTGTTTAAGAGTTATGGGGGTTTTTGAGGTCTTAAGTTGCAGGTTTGGAGGTTTGGAATTCATCTCAAGGGTGACATTTTGGGAAAGAAAATTTGGTTTCCCTTCATAAAGAGGTGTAAAGAGGTGTAGTAGACTTCTCAACAAGAGGGTTCAAGGGGTTCTCGAAAGAAAAAAGTTTCAAATTGGGGTTCCTCAACAAGGCATTCCCTAATGGGCTTGGGGGCATAGGGCCAAGTGAAAATGATAAATCCTAAGGATGAGCCCCTGGTGGAGTAAGATAGGTGGCCTATCATGATTTTTGGCTATCATGTCCAAGGCTTCTTTCACCGACACCTCTAATGAAGAGAACAAATAAAATGGGAAACTAATGATCACCTTGTTATTAAAATGGTTTAGTAAGGGGAGGTGGTAAAATTAATAACACTTAAAGCAACCTTCCAAAGTAATGTAATTCATCAACATAAAACATACCTTATCCCAAGGGTGAAGCAACTTGTCCCTGTCATAACCAACATGCAGCTTAACCAAATTTTCTCATTCTTTGAAAAACATATTCATGTTCTCCATGTCCTACACTTTTCTATGTCTTAAGTTTTTGGTTGTTGCAAGAAAACCTTGTTGCTTGAGCAATAACATCTTCGCTCACCTCAAATGATATGCCACCTAATTTAACATGCCTCTTACTCCACACACTAGCAAACTAAATAGAGAGATTTTCATTGTGCCCACTAAGGCTCTCCAAGAATGACACCAACTCACCTAATTGTTTCTTGATCTGCTTTAGCATAATATTATTCCACTAGGATATTTCTAAATATTCAAATTTTATAATAAGTTCCCCCTAGAACTCTACCAAATTAGTCTTTTGTGTTAATGGTGTGAGTACCAATCTTGTGTATGGGTGCTTAATATGGCCATAAACAACCTAATTTTTTGGACACTATCATTGAGTATTTTTCTCCCCAAGAAATTTTATAGGTCTTTTAGTGCCTGGACGCATCTTCATTGCCCTAAGATTTTTAACATTTACAAGTGTATACTTAGATAATAACGATATTATACATGGTAGTTTGTGTGCTTATAAATTTCTATGTGATTACAAATATTAGTGTGACATACTAATCTACTAGTATGTTGGATAACCCCTCAAAAAAAATTAAGAATAATATTACAAAAAGGTTAAAAAATATTATTAATATTACCATTTGGGGATGTTTTTGAAGCTTATATGATACAAAATTTTGTGCTTCTTCACAATTGTTTGACGTATCTCTTTTTTGGATTCTCTATACAAGGTGATGGTCTTAAACCATATCTTGTTTCATTAGCATATGATTGCATGTAATCAACCTCAATAGAAGTAACTTCTAATTCATAAAAAGATCTCCATCTCACAATTGCCAATCTTTACATAGGTGTGAACAACTCATCCTTCTTTAAAAGGTACATCCATGCAATATTTAATACCAATGTGTTCATAATTGTACCAACTCCATTGTATATAATACATCTTCTTGGATCCCTTAGTCATAAATTTACTTGTCTAAGTTTGATACGTAGATCAAGCAGTACAACCTTCAGAACAAATCTTGTTCAAGTAAGGTCGTATAGTCATAAATTTGGCTAGTATGACTTCTTATCACCGTGTATATCTATCTCAGCTCTCTAAACTTTGAATTATTGTTAGTCACCTTATTTATTTTTCATTATTTTCATGAATTAGTCATTCTTGAAACTATAAGCAATTTATCATGGGAAGAAAGTTGTTGTATTGGAGGCTTCAAAGTGCTTCTCCACTAGATTTTTTTTACCCAAAGTGAAAGAGTTAGAAACCTAATCAAAGCCTTCTTAACTGAAGTGCGGGTTGACACCATAAACAAAATAATTTAGGAATTAATAGAAAATATTATAAATAAATATACGATGTAATTTAGCTAGAGATAAACTTAGGTTTCCAATTATTGAGCTTCTAGTAACCACTTTAGTGTTGAAAAAACCATACAAATAACTAGTCAAATGTGCTTGGGTAGCTCAACCCATATTTCCTCTATAAATCATTACCAAATTGTCCCTCTTCTATAATTTATGGGCCCTTACATTGGCAAGTATCTCTACTTTAATGAATTTCTTAACTTTTTATGATAACCATTTGTGGATCTCATCACATATTATTTTCCAAGGAATTTTACTAAACATCATAGAGAGTGTTTTGATAATGGAAATAAATTTTTAACTATTTCTCAATTTATATTCTAGCTTCCTACTCCATGATTGACACAACATTGTAGTTTCCTTGTGTATTGGCTTAAATCATAAGCCTTACCCAAAGTGTGAGAAGGACTCAACACCCTTGCTAAAAACTCATGTACTAAACTATTTATCTCAAAGATTTGGGCTCAACACCCTTGATAAGAACTCATAAGTAAATATAAGCCTCCATTTGGATTAAGATATAATTAAATTATAGTCTTCCTTATTTACCAAAATATGAGACCTCAATTTAAACTATTCACCAATTGGCTAATATTTTCCACAAAAAATTATTGGTTAGAATTTGTGCATGCAATGAACAAAGTAAACAAAAATTGTAAGTGCTAACCATAAATAGAAGTGATAAAGGTATTACACACAAAGTAATTTGTGATTTATGTTGAAGTCAATTAGCATGAGTCATAAAAATATTGAGCAAGGTACTATAAAATTTATGATTGTAATGACCAAAGGGATTATATTTGGTAGAGAGAGCTTTGAGAATTGTAGAGAGACACTTTGAGATTGTGACTCATTACACAAATTTAGTGTGAATGAACATGGTTCTTCATATCTATGCACATGTTTACATATGAGTAGGCTTTGACTTTAGTTTAAGATTTTTTATGGAGGCTTATCTTAGTCTAATGTTTTTATGTTCACAATTACAATGCATTTGGAGGAGAACTCACAACCACATAATTGTAGGCATATCATTAGCATTATGTATGGTAGAGTTGTTCCTTGCACTCACGCCTCATTTTTTTTTCAAAAAAATGGGGCCCCCCTCTTTTTCTTTTTGGCGTGTAGTCATTTTTCCTTTCTTTTATTCCTTTTCCTTTGTTTTTTATTCTTTTCTATCCTCCCCCTTTTTTTCTTTCCTTCTTCTTTTCTTCCTTTTTCCTTTATTTTTTCTTATGAGTACCTTGTTGGATTTCAAGGTGTTGGGATTTTCCATATTGTCATACCAAATGGATTGAGCCTAAATCTTGATTCCTGACAAGAGCTTAGTCTTTTCTACTCGTTTTTTCAGACTTCGGGCATTAGGTATTTGTTTTACTGAATGCTCAACCCCTAAATGCCCTATGGAGGTGACGTCTTGTCACCTTGAGCCCTGCACTAATCAAATCAATCGATCAAATTAATGATGTTGACAGGTTTTTTAATGTGAAATTTAATAAGAAATTAATGAAGGGCTTCCAAAGGGTTTTTATCAATTCTATCATGCTCATTTTAATGATTACCCTTGCTAATCATGTTATTTGAGCTTTACAACTCTTTCCATTTATGAAAGCCCTCCTATGTGTGTGTGTTTTCCATTGTATCTTTTCTTTGTTGGTTCATGTATTTGCGCTTGGTCATGTTTGCATGTTTGTGCTTGTGTTTTATGTTTTTATTGTGCCATGTGTTCACTTTTCTCTTTTCGCATGTTTTCTCCAAGTAGGCTTGACCTCCCATTGATTTTCAGTCAATTCAATCATTCATCTTGGTTTATGTGTGCTCATTTTTCCTTTTGCTTGGGTTTCATTTTTTCATTTTGAATCGATCTAGCCTTTGTGTTTTTGTTTCCCCTCATTTTTCCCTTTTCTCCTTGGTTTTTTCTTTGTTTCTTCCATTTTTTCTCTTTCTTTTTTTGGTTTTTTGTTTGTCGCCAGATCAGTTTTCTTCTTGACGCATTGATCGAGGAAATTTATGACACCATTTTATTGCACGCCAGGCCTTGAACTTGTTAAGGTTTTGTGCCTTAGTAGTTTTTCAAGCCTTTTGAGTGTCAGGTGTCAAATGATCAGCTTAATCCTTAGCTGATGGTATGAAAAGTGCTATGAGAAACTTTTGATGCCCAACTACCGATTGTTCCAATTGCCAAGTTTTCAAACTTTCTAAAATATTGGGTTTTAGATGTTGATTTGAATGAATGTGTCTTACTTATGAGTTAATGAACAATAAGTTGAAGTTCTAATCCACAAAGTCTAATTAGAAGGCTTAGTGAAAGTCCAAATTGATTGAAGGCCTTTTCAGGCATCACTGATAAGGCATACCATTTACATAAATTCTTATCGAGGTAGAAGAGATGTGGATATCCCAATTCTTGACCCCTAAAACCATTAGGAAATTTTCCTTTGCCTAAGTAAAGTAAAAAAAATTGGGATCATTCTTAAATGGGAGGTCTTAGAAGAGTTTAATGAAGTTGAGGAATAAGGATGTTCAAACATTAGGCTTCAAGAGGTTTCTTTACTAAATGCCAAACTTATACGATAAATATTAGACAACATCCCTGACCCCCGAACCATGATAGCATAAAAGGTTTTTCAGGTATTGTTGGTCAGACCTACCTTCTAAACCCATCGAAGCATTGCAAGAAAGAGGTAGACAATGAACCCAATTCCTATCTCCTGAACATATTGCAAATAAGTTTTGAATATCGCTAGTCGAAGTTTTTTCTTAAAGTGATTATCTTGTTGCAAATAGAAGGTATGTGGTAAGCTCGACCCCTTATTCTTGATGGATTGGAATTGAAAAAATAGAACTCTTAAAAAATGATACTTTATCCCTTCGATATGTGGTAAAGGGGAGGATCGAGGCTTGATCGCCGAAACTTTGTTTGGTTTCTAGCCTTCTTTTGAACAATTTATTACTTTACATTTTGAAATATATCTTGACTAATATAACTTGGTTTTGAAGGTATAATTTCTTTTGAGGTAAGTGAATTGTAACACATGGTGTTTTTATATGTAAGAGATATGCCACCTAAGGATCCCACAGAGATGAAGTGCCAATATAAGGGATACCATCCATCGTCCAAGATGTTCTCCCCTTACACAAAGATTAGAGACACTAAACTTGGTCATGTCAATATGGAGGAGTTCAAAGGGAGAATTAATAATGAGGAAACTCAAACATGTGCTGCTACAACATTTGCAAATTATGGACTGGTGTAGGCAACTAATTTTTTGATAACTAGAAAGGTAATGGGGTCATCAAGGGAAGTGGTGCTCGATGTGAGCTCAAATATTATTTAAAAGATCTTTAGGATTTTTGTTTACCCCCAATATGAGGCAGTGGACATAAAGAAGGCTATGAAATACTTTGATGACACTGAGGAAAACAACCTCAACTATATAAACAGTCAGATGTTGCTCATCCCTAGGAAAGTGGCCCTCAAAATGGCCAAGGTGTAGCACATGAGTGAATTTACGGAGGATATCAAGGACTTGATTGTCCTATTGAGTAGAGTATTTGGGTATCCTCATGCTAGGGATTTCTACTTGTGGATGGTCAAGTTCATTATAACCATCACATTTGAAAACAAGAAGAAAAAAATTGATTGGGCCACTCTCATCAGTGACATAATTCATGAGCAACTAAAAACCATCTTACAAACATCCAAGTTCTTCATGACTTCATATTTGAAATATTTGTTGACTTCTCAAGCCTCTTTCCTAGGACTAGATTTAGTAGGTTCCTTCTAGTTGGGGGAGGTAAGCATCTATGAGTATTATCCTCAATTGAAGTTGGAGGATAGTTATACCCATTTCTATGTTGTCAATGAAAAATTCATATATGATGTGATCAAGGAGTTGGAGGAATATTTCTCCAAGAGAATCTCAAACAAGGCTATGAAAGCACTAAAATTAGGAAAACAGGTATATCCAATTCAAGAATTTCACATACATCTGAGTAGTTGGTTTCCATAAAAATCCATATAAACTTTCGAGGTACCCATCTAATAAGATAATCTTATTGTAAATATGTAGATAGGTGAGTGAGGTTCACCAATTGATTGCAGGAAAGCACAAATCGGGATACAATTTCCCTATCAAAATGGGAGTATATTCATGTGCTAATATTCAAAATGCCAAAGGTGCAGAAGTGGAATTGGAAAGGTATGCCCTTATGTTGTACAATGATGCTCGGTGTAGATTTGATCCAATTGGAAAAATCAACAAAGTAATAGGCTCTTTCTTCATCAATGAGACAAAGATAGAAGATCATTGGGAAAATTGTAAGGAGGAATTTAGAATGAAAGACTACTATTGGTTGACGGTAAAAATAATTGAATCCTATACAGAAGCCTGTATGTCCAAAGAAGTGAAAGAGGATGAGAACATTCCTGATCCCATTTATCACAAGCAACACATCTACAACCAACCAATCTTCAACGATGATTGTTTAGTATAGGAGAATGATGATATTCAAGCAAGGAAAACAAAGGTTGTAGCTCATTCTCTTAAATGGCTTAGAAATCCTTTCCCTATGATGAAACGAAAGGATAAAGAAAGGAAAGAAAAAAAAGGATAAAGAACCATTAGTTGTTGGTTCAAGTGAGGAGGGAATTGAAGGAGAAACTCTAGTAAGGAAGAAGAGGACTAGAGAAGCAATTCAAGAAAGATTTTCCTAGAGGGAAGCCCAATAAACTTATTCTTCCAATATTTCACATGAATCCCCTCTATCTTCGCCTCCACCATCTCCAAAATCACATCAGCTACCTCCTCCTCCTAATCCACCTCTATCTCCTCCTCCTATTCCTGAAGTTGAGCCACTGATCAGAGATGAAGAAGCTCCCCTCAAAACCACAAAAGAAGTAGTGAAAGAAGAGGGAGAGATATATAGAGAGCTCCAATAGAAGAAGAAATGCATAAAGAGGTTCCTACTAGAGAAACTCTAACTGAAGAGCATGCGGAAGAAGTGGACCAAATAAAGGAGACTCATGAGGAAAGAGTCCAAGAAGAAGAGATTAGAGTTGAAAATGAGCTAAGGGTGACTGAACAAGATGGTGCAGAAGGCTCCCATAACACTAAGATCCTTTGTTCTCCCCTTAGAGAAACGTTCACTATCGTACCCATCTGGCTCAACCAAACTATTCAAAGGTGGAAAAGGATATAGATAGAAGGTGGATCAAAGCAAATTTTGAGCATTTTTTTCAGAAGCCTTCTAGTCTCTAGTCAAAAGAAGAAAGAGAGAAAAGAGAATGCCAACCATCACAATGGACGAGAATGGTAAAATAACTATAGAAATAGCAATTCCATTGGTTGATAAAATTGAATCTGAGATGAGACTAGAAGACTGGTAGATTAGGAAAGTTAATCTGGGAGTCTAGACAAGGGAAGGGGAGCAACAATTTCTCCATATGTTTGTTTTTGATATCCTAAAGAGAATGCAAAAGGATGAGAACATAAAAGAGGAGCTAAAGGCTCAAGTGGACAAATTGACAACCTGTTTCAATAATTTGATTAGACCAGTAGACATTGCGACTCTTGAGTCCACACTACAAGCTACATTAAAGGGAAAGGTCAGACATTCCGACCTAAAAGGATGGATCCTGATAGCTCAATAGTGGAAATTAGATTTTTTGACTTTAGCAAATGAAGTGATAAATAATTTAATAAATTCCTATCACTCCATTAGTGATGAGGATCTAGTGAAACTCAACAAATTGAACTGAGAATTGATGAATAATTATTAGTTTGGGAGGATTACATCTCGATTTTGTAGAAAATAAAAGCAACATCAATGGATGATCTTCTAAAAGTTGTAGTAATCAAAGAAGAGGGTCAAGATAAACTCTATGAGTGGTTAAGAGTAACAAAATTCAGAGTGAATATTTTGAATAAGTGTAAGTTGAAACTGAGCAAAGATAGAAATCAGGTGGAGCAAACGATGATCAAAATTTACCAATCTATTGAAGAATTAGACTATACATTCTAGGAAACACCTGTCCTAGTTATAGATCCGAGAAAGATGGTAGAAAATTTGAGAAATAAAATGAAAGGATAGGTCACCCAGGTTGCAATAGATACAATGATGAATAAAAAATAAAAACTCCAATCCCTTCAGGAAGAGTTGACCGCCTTCAACAACCAGCGGCAAAAAATGGAGAAATCCACTTTTGATTAGAAGATAAAGATGCAATATCATCGAGGACCATCAATGGAGAAGATGAATGAAGTGATATCAACATTTACTGATATATTTTCAAAATAACTAGAGATAGGAGTTTTCTAATGTTGTGTTTTATTTTAAAATAAACTATTGTAATAATTTCCCATGCCCATCTGGTGAAATAAGAATTGACATTGAAAATTTATTTAGCTTTTTATTTCCTTAGATTTAGTTTAGTTGAACTAAAATTGAAACTGGGGCACCGAGTTGAACTCAAGTTATATTTTTAGTTTGCTTTTAGTTAAATCTAGAGCACTGGAGTTGGTTCCAGTTTGCTTTTTAATTTAGATCCACAATGTTAAGAACCTAATTTCCTATATAATCTTAGTTTTGGATCATTTCAAAGGATCTAATTTTGATGTATTGTTGCCCAATAAACTTATACATTCTCAGTGTGGATTTTTGTACTATCTTTGTGAAGATCCCATTTTGATAAATCAAAGGATTATGCCTATTTTGCATGCTTCTCAATCTAGTGCATTGGTAATGGTATAACTGTTTTATTCAATCTAAGTTGATAAATTAATGAAATCTTGCATACTGTTCTAGAATTAAGTAAGATTTTGTCTCAAATCTGTGCATGTTTGATGAAATTCTAATTTGATAAAATCTAAAAATCTTATGTTTGGTTACATTTCCTCAGAAGATTGCATCATTTTTAATAGTAAATGTGTGAATGGCTATTTGTATTAATAGTGGTTGGGAAGATTTTGTTTAAACTTTAGAATCGATTGATTAAAGAAAGTTTTATCATTGTCTATTTAGATTTAGAATTTAGTTAATTTCCTTCTTGTTACCTATTTCATCTTTTGACTTTTCTTTTGAATCAGTTTGGAATCATTGAGAAAGATCTCTTCATTGGTATAAATTTGCTATAGATATATGAAAATATAATTTGTTTCCCAAGTTGTTAATTTTTTTTTTTCAATTGCATGTTATTTCTAGAAAGCTAATAACCTAGGTCCCTTGTTGAAATAATTTAACAACGATCACTTCATTATCCCACACAGTCAAGACCTGACTATAAAGGAACATTGAAGTAGTTTTTCTACATTTTAAGAGGAGCAATAACAAGTTGGATGTGCTAACACTACTTGTTTCTCTCTTAGTTCCAATGCCCACTTGGATGGAAGAGATTCATCTTGAATGGGAAGGAAATACCAAAATTTAGAATATTATTTGATAATTGGAACAATATGTATAGTTTATGTCAGTGTTTATATGGTTAGGATGTGTGCTAAAATATCATGATCATATCTTTATGTAAAAAAATCTAGATCAAGCCTCAATTAATTGTGGAACTTTATTTAGACTCCATAGTAGGTCACTCAATTTTATTAAAGATTTATGATCTTGTTGAATTTTTTTTTTTATTTTGGGGGGTTCATCCCATAGCTCCGATGGTAAAGTGGTGGTGTTGTTGTTGTGGCCACCAAGGTTCAAACCTCCGTTGGCCCATTGTGATCATAGGCACTATGCCTCTGTTGATCCAATGTGCTCACATGATTGAACAGTAACATTGGGGCTACTAATGGAATTCATACCATAAGATAGGAGTTTAGGCCTGTGTGGTTCCAATCCCTCATTGGGATGGTGTGCTCGTGAGCTCTATGCCTCTTCTTAGCTACCATGCTCGTGGGATTGGACTATTCACTTGTATTCATGCTAGGAGGAGGTCCCACGTTTGTGGCCTCCATGTTGGCTCAAGCCAAGTTAAAAATTCTTGATGATGTATCAATAAAAAATTAAAAAAATTGTGATTGAATTAAGTAGGATGTTAAAAAAATGTGGTTGAGTGTGATGCATGTTAATGCAAAAAGGGGAGATATCCAAGTGGTTGGGATATTTATGACCTCTTCTTATTTAATATTTGAATTGGGTAGATATTTATATGAATTCCATAATAGGGATTCCAAATTTCGGTGGTAAATAAGTCATTTTGGTAATTATTAATCATTTGACTAAGTATGCTTATTTTTGTGCCTTATCCCACCCTCACACAACAATCAATCATTGAACAATAATTCTTGGATACAGCCTTCAAGATTCATGGTATGTCTCACTCCATTGTGTTAGTGATTGTGATTCTACCTTCACAAGAAACTTCTCACAATATTTATTTAAGTTACAAGACACTCAAATGAACACAAGTTTAACCTATCATCATTAGATGATGACGAAGTTCAAAGATTGTAAATACATGATTATAAACTATCTTGAGATGTTTTATGTCAGAAACAAGGGAAATGAGCTAGGTTTCCACTAATATAATGGTGGTATAGTACCACTTATCATATTTCATCCAAGATGAACCCATAAGAGGCTCTGTATTGTCAAACCCTGCTTGCTTTATCTATTTATGCTTCAATTTTTTCTAGGATCCAAGTTTTTGATAGGCCCGGGTTTCTTAATTGGAGAAAGTTCTTAAGGTCCTTAAGGAAATTTTATTGAAAGCATACAATTTTATGAACTAATAGGTGGATCAACAAAAGCTTGAGTGTATCTTTGAATTTTGTGATTGGGTATTTCTACAACACAACCTTAGAAGTATTTCTCCTTAAGTGAAAAGGTGGGTCATAAGTTGGTGATGAAGAACAGATTCACTCTCGTTCTTCACAACCAAAACTTCACACCATTTAAAAATTCCAAATGGACAAAACTCTATCCAAAAATTGTAGCAAACCAACACTCCTTATTTAAATCTCTAGATTATAGACTTCACAACTTTGTGACCAAGTTACTTTGAATTGAAAATTATGTTTTTCAATCAAAATTGATTCAGAATCAGAATACAAATAATAGTGACAATGAAATTTTATTGTTACTAAACCAATTCACATTGTGTAATATGCACTATATCAAATTCACCTCCATCTTCCTTTGGTACATCTTCTCTTCATTTGCTTTGTATCTTTATTTCTGCATACAAATAGTTCATTTGGCTATGTGTCTTTCCTTCTTTACTTTGTTGCCACACTATCAATCACATTGCTCAGTATTTATTATATCATCACCCGAATTGTGCACCCATTGCTCTTTGCCTTTTAGTCTGCACTTCAAATTCTTTCTTTGCTCTGCATTCAATGCACTCCTCTAGTCTTTCCTACACTACCCCCTTATTTGTACCATTTCAAACTTTAAAATTAACTTTCTAGTTTTTAATCCATGCGACGTCTCTCCTTTCTCTCTTGGCGCAAACTTTTGTTTATGGTGCCTTTTAATTTTCTTTAAATCTACACTCGGTGTAGCCTCCCACGTGTCCCTTCTCTTCTCTACCCCTTTGTCTTCCCTTCTCACATTTTATTTGCATTTTAATTTTTATATATTGAATTTTAAATGGTGTGCCTTTTCATCTCTATCCAATGCCTCCTCATGTTCCCTCTTCATTTTCATTATCCTCTGAAATCTTACTTTAAATCTACATTTTAACATAAACAATAAATCTTGAACCTCCTACGCATATGTAGACTAACTGGTCTCCCCCCGAATGCTCCTGCATCAGACTCGTCAGGTAGGAAATTTTTGAGCATAGCTCACAAATCAGAGTTGAGTAGTAGGACTCCTCTCCTAGGTTGTAAACAACCTGCAACAAACTCCATCGATATAATAAGTGTGTAAAATTATTTCTTCCTTCTTTTCCAACACCTAGCCAGAACAAGCATCCTTATCCTCCAACTTTTCTCACTGCTCTTCTCTCCTCTCGTGGATTTGTATCTACCATTTATTGACCTCCTCCTCCAAATAATTTTTCCTCTCCTATTTTCTTCTTTTGTCGGTTTTGACCCAACTACAAACCAACCACCTCCACCAAGTTTCACTCGTAGTACCCTCTACAGCTTTTATGTGCAAATATATATTTGCATGCCAACTTGCAACTACATTCTTCTTTCCATCTACTTGCAACTTCTTATTTACTTCAACAACAAGCAATTCCCTAGCAACTTCCTCATCCCAAATTTTAGAAAAATTACAACTTACCTTTGTATACTTTGTTGTTACAATAACCTCATCTACCGTGTTTGCTATTGCTTCTTCATTTCCCTTCAAGTGTTCATTCCCGAATAGCTTCTCAATCTTCTCAATTTCTACCTCAAGAAAGTCATTCTCCTCAACAACAATTAAATCAAAAACTTTCTTACACAAACTTGTAGAGAAATTTAAGCTCTCCATGTATCTACTTTCTTTTGGAATTGTCTAGGTTGTTCCCACACACATCTCCTTCCATGCCCCTTCTATCAAAGGGTTGTAGCAACTCTTCTCATCCTTTGCAACCTCAATTGCAATCTCTTCTCTTTCCTCTTGATCCTTTTGCACAAGGATCTCCTCTTCTTTTTCTTCATTCTTAATATATTTTGCAATCTTTTCTTTCTTCTCTTCATCCTTCAAAGGATTCTCAACCACTTCTTTCTCACCTATTGCAACTTTGATGTTGCTTTCTTCCTTCATACACTCATTGTGGCATATTGCTGCAATTTCTTTTACCACTTCCTCTTTTTTATCCTGCAATGGATTCAACACATATTCCTTCCCATCCTTGATTATGCTATAGGTGTTATTGATGCCATTATGTATAGCTTCCCTATCCCAAAGCAAAGGTTGACCCAACAAAATGTGATAAACATCCATGGTTACTATATCACATACAATTTCATCCTTATATCTTCCAATGTGAAAATTCATAATGCTTTGTTCACTTACCAGAATTTGATGACCTCTTTGCAACCAAGAGACATAGTATAGCTTAGGGTGTTTCATCCTCTTCAAATTCAACTTCTCAACCATTTCCAATTCAACCAAATTATCTCTATTATCATTGTCCACCGTCACTTCGCAACACTTTCCATCGGACTTGCACACAGTTTGGAACAAATCACTTCTTCAAATGGGTTCTTGTTTCACTTTCTATGGCTTCAAATATTCCTTCATCAACAAACTCTCTCCATGTCTCCAAGACATTTTTCCAAACAATTATGGCACACTCTCAATTTGCAACCACAAACAAATTAGAGCCAACACTCGCTGCCTTTGCAAGTTCCCCTACAACAAAACTCTCACTGCTATCCTCTTACCAATAGGATTTTGGAAGATGCACCTTCAAGATCTCTTCTACCCACTTCCTCTCAATGGAAGATATTCACACCTTCTACCCAACTTCATCTCTATTGGAGGACAACCAACATGATTCCCATAGAATCAATTGCCTCTCAGGGCTTCTTCACTCTTTACCAATTCTTCACGCATGGTCCTAGTGGATTCTCTCCACTCTCAGGATCCCCTACACTGATACCAAATGATGAAGAACAAACTCACTCTTGTTCTTCACACCCAAAACTTCACACCATTTCAAAATTCCAAATGGACAAAACTCTATCCAAAAATTGTAGCAAACATTCCTTATTTAAATCTCCAAATTTCAAACTTCACAACTTGGATTGAAAATTATATTTGTCAATCAAATTTGATTCAAAATCACAATACAAATAATAGTGACAATGCAATTTTATTGTTACTAATCCAATTCACATTGTGTAATATGCACTATATCGAATTCACCTCCATCTTCCTCTAGTGTACATCTTCTCTTCATTTGCTTTGTATCTTTATTTCTGCATACAAATATTTCATTTGGCTATGTATCTTTCCTTCTTTACTTTGCTACCACACTATCCATCACATTGCTCAGTGTTTATTATATCATCACCCGAATTGTGCACCCATTGCTCTCCGCCTTTTGGTCTGCACTTTACATTCTTTCCTTGTTCGGCATTCAACACCACTCCTCCAGTCTTTCCTACACTGCCCCCTTATTTGTACCATTTCAAACTTTAAAATTAACTTTCTAGTTTTTAATCCCTATGTTGTCTCTCCTTTCTCTCCTAGCACGAACTTTTGTTTGTTGTTCCTTCTAATTTTCTTTAAATATGCACTTGAAGCAGCCTCCCACGCATCCCTTCTCACATTTTATTTGCATTTTAATTTTTATATGCTTACTTTTAAATGGCGTGCCTTTTCATCTCTATCTGGTGCCTCCTCATACTGCCTCTTCGTTTTCATTCACATCCTCTTCAATCTTATTTTAAATTTGCATTTTAACATAAACAAGAAATCTTGAACCTCCTACGCATACGTAGACTAACTGGTCTACTCCTGGATGCTCCTACATCAGTTGGGTCCAAAACTTTATGGCCCTTATCAAGTGGTGCAGTGAATATGGGAGGCTTTGTATAAAGTCTTAATTACCTCCTCTTCAAAGATCCACCTAGATTTTTTGTGTCTCTTTCCTTGAGAGAGTGATTGGGTAAGCTACATGATTACCAACAAAACTTAACACAAATTGGAGAAGTGAGAATCATCTTTTTGGAACCAAAGGTGATTTTAGACAAGAACACATAAGAAATCCACAATAGATTCTATTGAAGAGGTTTTAGTGTAATGCAAAGGGTTGTAGCTTGAATATACAATATGGGAGCTTATCATGACATTTTATTAAGTTCCTCATATCAAAATTTGACTCGAAAAAGGATTTTTGGAAGGGGGTGCAATTTAAGGAACCCCCATTCTAATGTATGCATTAGGCATTAGTATTATCTCAGGTGCATGCCCTTTTTAACTCACTCCATATACTAAATAAGAGTAAAATTAATTAGCTCACATGCATGTGATAGTAGTAGTTGTCTTTAGTTAGACTGTATATATTGTAACAACTAAGCAAGTGTAAATAATATTGAATATTATGATTAGAGTTTATGCTCTACTGAGAGAATTTACCCCTTGAAATGGAACCAAAAAGACAATATACAAGCATTCTCTTACCTCTTATTTCTTGTATATATGTGTATTATCATTATATTATTTCTAGGCTCCTTGCACATTTGGAAATATTTTATGTCTCTCCCAATATCATCATTAGTCCCTGCCTTACTAGTCACCTTGTCCAACTTGACATTTCTACCACTCTCTCTAACCACTACCCATTTTCACCACTATCTAGTTGGGTGATCACCTAAACTCTATAATTCTTTCCTATTTAAGCTAAACACATTTCACCTTCTCTAGTAAGACTATATTCCCCTCATTGATAGTTAGATTTTAGAACCTAGGCCTATTATCTATGAAAGTTGGATTGACTTGTGGGAACATGCTATTACTTCTTGCACCACCTTAAACAAAACCTATGGTTGAAAAGTTGCTTGTAAAAGGAATATAATAAAATAACTTATCTAGATAGTTAGAAAAAGGATAAAATATACTAGCCTTTTCCCACCCAATGATAAGGCTATCCAACATGTTATGACATGTACCAATTATGGAATTTAACAATTTTAATTTTATAAATGTAATGGTTCTAAAAAAAAAGCTAGACTAATTGGATTAAAATAGAGATGAAGAAAAAAATTATTTTCTAATAATTTCATCACAAACATGAATAATAAAATGTTTCATCTCTCTTAGACAAGGAAATCTGGATTTTCTAGATACCACAACAATTATGCACACCTTCTATGAGCAATATTATAATATTTTCTCATATAATTGAATATTTGACCCTCTTAAAGAAGAAATTGATTCAACAATTAGCAACTGCATCCCTACCAAAATCAATGAGGACTATTATGGACAACTCCTATGAGCACTATTATCTGATTTTCCTAGATAATTAAAGATTTGACCCTCTAAAAGAAGAGATTGAATCAATAATTAGCAACTATATCTCCACCAAAATTAATCAGTTATTCATTATTAAATATTTTGATTCAACATTTGATGCTATGGATAATGATAAGAGGATATGTATGGATGATCTCTCAATATATTTATTCAAATCCATGTCGATTTAGCTCAAAGAAGACTACTACTTTGTTTACTTAAAGTTATTGAGAAGGGTTATTTGGGATCCTTTATAAAAAAAAGGACTCTTCAAGTTACTCCAGGTAAAGGTGTGAATGAAGATATAATGGTAGGATAGTTTCCTATCATTCTTTTAGATACTTCTTACAAGATTATTTCCAAGGCTATAACCACATAAATCAAAACCATAACAAAAAATAACGTCAAACCTAAAAATATCAACTTTCACTATGGTTGGCTCATTATGAATGAGATTGTATTATATTGGGAAATAGTAGAATGCGCAGAATGAATCACATGAAATGCCTTCTAATTCAAATTAAAATTTGAAAAATCATAAGCTTAAATTAGATGGCCTTTCATATACAAAAATGTTAGGTTGGCTTAACTTTGGACCTAAATTAATCTCTTATCTTTAACCAATTTTTATAAATTCCAATGAACCCCTTGTCAATGGATCCCTATGTCTTCAATTCCCCTCCAAATTTTTATCAGACAAGGATTCCCCATAACTTCGTTCTATTATTTTCTCTTAATAGATGCCCTTTGTTACCTCCTATAACATGTCCATTCTCACCATTTGATCCACAACATATTCCTCCCCCATAATTCACATGTCAAACCCCCATTTTGTTGATGACTTTATACTTTTCATCCAAAAGTCTATTGAAGGAATCTCTAACACCTTAAACATGCTAGACATTTCTATCTAGTTTCTAGTTCCAAACTATCCATGCAAAAAATGAAATGCTTCATGACCAACTCACTCCTCCCCCTTAGCGGCTCCCCAATTAATGACACCTTCTAAAACATGGTGAAATATTTAGACACCATACATTCCCTTTAGGTTGTCATCACTCTCTAACATTTGTAAATAGTTTAACAACAAACTAAAGATCAAGTTACTCTCTTGAAACACCATATTTCTCTCCATTGCAGGTCACATCCAAGTGGCCAACAAGATTCTCCTTGTAGGCCATGCATAAGTCTCTTCTTGTTGTCTCCCTTCCAAGACATGCTACAAATAATTCAATCAATTTTATTATAATTTTTTATGTTCCAGATGGTGAAACAAGGGAAGCATTCTCATTTCATCATGCACACATTATATTTAGGCTAAGGAATATGGTGGTTTAGGTTTGATTGATAGTATAAATCAAGACACTTGCCTTATTAGTAAATGGATCCTTGGGGCCCTTCATAGTGGCATATCCTTAAAAGAGATTATAAGAAGACCATAGCTATAACCACCACCCTTGGATCATGACCTCTTGTAGATTTGGAAGACAAGTTCCTCCTAGAACCTTAATTTAAGACTCACGACTCAACTTAATTTACTAATACTTTAAAGGTTTGACAAGTTGTCTCACCATAATTGACTCAATATGACCAATCTTTGAGACATGGATTATTATTTAGAGCCTCTTCCATCTAGTGAGATTCCATTATCCATGTGGGTGATCTTCCTCTTTCTTTTTGCAAAAAAATTAAAGAACTTTATTTCAAAGAAAGAGATCTAAAATTTCAAAGATCCAGGGACCTCCTTGATTTTTGATAGAAACTACAAAGACAACTACAAGGGGAACTTTAATTTTATTCATTTGATAGAAGGATCATATCACACATTATTTCTTTGGCCCACCTTATCTCAAGCTCAATATGTCTACCTTTTTTATTGCAATTTCCTCAAGGACTAGAAATAACTAGACAATTGTAAATTCCTCCTTTCTTGCTTAAGTCTATTGATTGATCCTTGGTTTTCGCTCCAGTTTGACCTAAGGTTTAATGCCACATGATAATGCTCTTTAACCAATAAAAAATGGCTCAAAATTAATTCATCCCTTCATAAATTCAAAGTTGACTCCCAAGCACAACCCACAACTTAGAAAATTCTCCACTCTAGACTTCCCATTGATAACCACCTTTGCTTCCTTTAATTTGAGCAACACATCCTTTGCTCATTTTGAAAAAAGAAAGAAACTCTTAAGCATGCCTTTTAGTTCTTCCTATTTTCCATACACACCTAATACTCAATATTCTCCTTGACCCCTAATTCCTTCGGCCGTATGTTGTCTAAGAAAGCAACCCTTCTTGGATTTTTGTTTTTAATAATTTCATGCGAAACTTGTTGGTAAACCATTATTAAACATATCTTGAAATCAAGAGTTTACTAGTTTTTCCTAATTACACACACACACACTTGCAAGTGGTTTCCATTCAATTACTTTACTCTAACCTCATTTTACAAGTGGCAAACCTTGCCCACCTTTTTGAAGACACTCTCCAAGTTTCCAATATTTAGTGGTAACTAAAGGTGTTAGAAAAGAAGTTCAATCAAATCTTGTTGAGCAAGTTTCTAATATTCAACTACAATTAAAGGTCTTTTAGAAAAGAATTAAAGTGGGTTTTTCAAGAAGTTAGAAGGGACCATTATTGGTGTCGACAACTTGTCCTCACTTAATTCCACTCTACATAATAAAGGCAAAACTAAAAGAACTAATTACCAATATATAAAAGCATCCATAAATTGTTAATAAGATAACTAAACACAAAAATATAAATATTGTCACTCATATAATTAAGATCAAATAGTTTGATTGATAGCTCACTCTATAAACAAGTTGTATTGCATAATTTTCATAACTTCATAACTTTGACATTTTTAATTGCAATAATTTAATCAATTATAATAAATTAATACAAAATATCTAGTAGGTATAATTTTTCCACAATCCATGAAAATAGTTTTAAGAACTTTTGGATTCAACTATGTATTTTTATTTAGATCAACGTTTCGAACCACACTAAGTGATTCAATCACTGAGT